>JAQFZJ010001148.1:0-12404 GCA_034695645.1 Folsomia fimetaria
GAATAAAAGTTGTCTTCACATCTAACCAAAGCGTTCATCCAGTTTTTCATACGAACACAATTAAAATCCGTAACAATATAAACAGGACGTTGTTGGTTAAAATAAATGGCAACGGCTTATTTATACCTAATATTTGCGTCATCCCATCCAGTTGTGGATGAAAATGGTCAAAATACACATTCAACCCATCAGTCTCATCTCATCTCATGAATAACAAGCCCTAGACAACGTTTGCGAAAGTTATTCACAGTTGGAAATTAGACTGGAACAAAATTCACGTGGTAAGTATAGTTCTTCAATCCGGTTCTCCAATCTTCAATCAATAATTTCGACTTAAAAATGTATTTATATATATTAATAAAATATTGTATTAATTGCAGGCAAACCAATTTTATGCTACTGAATGTTTTAAGATGGCAAACTTATTAAAAAAGATGAGCATATTTATGTTGATTATGGCTTTGTTCTCGTTCGCCGGTTGTGAGCGTGTAATTGGTGAGTTGCTTTAAAAATGGTTGACTTGTTTGAACGGAAATTTTAAATTGCTTGCATTTTTCTAGACGAGAATCACATGAACCTGGATTTGAATCTGGACAAAATTTATGCAATTCATAATGTCGCAACAGATTTGCCATTACTGCACAACATGCCAGGAACAAATGTCACCAGATTGACGCATTGGTGGCGTCTTATCCAGCTCCAGGACAATATTTACTATCTCCAGAATCAGAATGTTGCCGTAAACGATTTTGCGCCACTTTGGGATAGAAGGATTCGACTCCGAAAGTCATCCAGTAATCCGGATTCTTATAACCTACTTCCGGTTTCTTGTTTCAATTCCGATCCCTCATTAGCTCCCTTCATCTATGTCGATTACTTTGATGAGTTTAGCATTGATAATAGTGAATGCATTCCCCTCAGTTCGGTCAAGAATGGATGGGCCACAAAATTAGAAAGGGAAAATATTAGTGCCAAACCAGCCGAAATTTTAACTCGGAATAATTTTGAGTATAAATTTACTCAGCTAAACGTCGGAATAGAAAATCGGTTGAAAGGTTCAGGCCAAATCTTAAAGTTTGTGGCAACCAAAATCACGGATAACGACACTATCCTTCTACCCAAGCTAGAATTAAGAGAGGAAAGTGTGGACAATGTAGTAAAGCTAACATACAATTGCATGTTGAACCGTGATATTTTAATCGATCGAACTTATTTTACATTTTCTATTCGCTCTGGATCAGAAATTCGAGTAACTATTGAGGCAAATGATAAAATTAGGCAGGATAAGTTCACAGATATAAAGATGAAGGGATGGACAGGAGGAAATATTAAGGATGAAATCCAGTTGAAAGACACAACTTGGACCTTATTTAGGGACATGATAATCCCAGAGAATAGTGAGAACATGAATATCATAGGAATTTCAGGGCTAGCAAATCAAAGTGAGGTTGTAAATTCGTCAAACTATCTATATTTTGATAAAAACCGGGACGATTTTGAATTTAATTGGAGGTTCTCTAGTCATGTAGGTTTAGACTTTGAGGGAAAAGGGGACAAGCTTAGTTTGGCAAATTGTCGAATCGCTTCGTCAGAGGGAGCAGTTTATTGGTACGAGATGTTCGTCTTGGTGTCGGTGTTAGCGTTGGTTTTGGTTCTACTAGTATCTGGCATGGCAATGGTTTTGGTTCATTTGGCAAGAACCAAAGTTTCTAATAACACGAATTTCGAGAAAATGGATGTTCAAAAAACAGAGAAAAAATTACTGTTATTAAATGCGTACATTGAGGATGGTTGAGGTTTATTCTAACAACTATTTTTAAATGTATTGTCAAATACGTTGCTAAAATCTCATTTTATATTTCCATGACTGATATTTATTTTATTTAGCAATGAACAGAATAATTTATATCCCATCATTTATCAACTGCTAATTTTTAAGTTATAAATAAGTAGATTTAATATTGTTCTTGTCTTCCACAATTCTGCATTTTATATATAATTCGTTTAGGATTAAACAACGTTATTCTAATAAAATTACATCACAATTAAAATTTTGCTAAGCTCATTCCGAATTATGTTCGCACCACCATTATAGATCGCTTATATAGATTACCTAAATATTTCCTTAATAATTAACTATTTACGCATGCAAATTTTAGCCTTTAGTATTACATAGTAAAGTTGACCGCTATTTCCTATAGAATTATTTAGCGTGTCTTTGCAACTGCTAACCAACCCACATCCTGCAGTTTGCCACTAATTAATCGAGCACTTTACCATTATATAATTAATAAATGTATCTCATTTTAAAGTTAAGCAATACTTTAACTCGGTCTTTGGCAATTTCACATCTTGAAACCCATTTCCCTGAATAAAAATACAATAGTTGGAATAATATTCGGGAAGTGCAACGATGCCAGTCCAAGCATTAATGACTTTATTATCAGCAACCTCAACCACATGGAGTAAGTACCGTCGTCCACAATTAAATAGAAACTGATAACTTTTTCTCATCTCTAATGAAATGAACTTATTTAGCTCATACAATGCAAGAAATTTCATCACCACCTTCGCTCTGTATTCTCGAAGCGGTTGTAAGAAATGTTTATAAATCCCCACTTTCAAGTCACATCGGAATCGAATCTGCAATTTATTCAACTCCATCCGAAATTAAAAACAGGACTTGCAACCACTATAACATTTCCAGTAGACATTTTTGGAATTGTCAACTTACAAAACAAGTTAATAGTACAAGCACTACGTTCATAACTGAGCAGTCTACCATCACATTTTTGGGTAAGTATAATTGTTTTTAAATTAATGCAATTCCGTTTTTCTCGTATTAATATTTATATAATTTTATTGTGATTTGAAGAATGTGTTGATGATGCGGCTTGTCCACAGGATCATGAATGTGAGGATTTGTACTGTATCAAATCGTGTTCCGTTTACACAAACTCTGCTAGAAGTTGTACAGGTGTGAGAAACATAAACTAAAATATTACAACTGTTTTGTTTCACAATTTATCACGTTTTGGACGTACTGGTACTATTTTAGAACACAGGGACTGCTTGCTTGATATGAACAATTTTCAAACTCACCATTCCAACCACAACATTTCCAACACTTTCAAATTAGGTAATCTTATTCTGTTGAATCATATATCTGCTTTGTAAATAAATGTGAATTTACAGCTAAAACATCAAATTTAAATTATCGACGATTAGGAGTATCTCCAAATAACCAATCTGTCGTAAGATGTCGAAAGATTGATGAATATAAAAGACGATGGATCGCACGAGTAGGCCAAGTTGCCAACAAGTCGTGTCCATTGAATGGAAGTGGAGCTGTAATTTGGAAATGCGGGAAAAGTGGAAAGTTTGAAGGAAATCCAAATTACGCGGGTTGTAGCAGCGCCTGGGTGGCTACTGTTGTTAGAGATTCAGAAAACGTTGTTAATAAGGTAAGCGCAAATTTATTAATGTTTCCTTTATTTGGCATTTATTTTATTTTTTAAGGAATCCGGTCTTGTCTTTTTAACCAATCTTATTAACGACACAATGGATAGTGGAAAGATTCCTTTTGTTGGAACTGAAATCCAGCAAGTTAGTAATGCAATCGAAGCTGTTTTCAAAACAGTTGTGGCAGATGGAAATGAAACTTTGGATGAGCTAAAGACCGTTGTTCAAAAAGTGATTGAAAGTTCAGATAACGTACTGAAATCGAAACAGCAATGGCTGCAAATTAATCAGGTTTGCACGAAAATGAAATAACAAAAGTTTCCTTTAAATATGGTAAATTTACGGCAAATTTACTCGGCATTCTGCGTCAGGAAAACCGTACAACCGCTGCCACTCAATTGATTGATATAATCGAGAAATCCAGTCAATTCTTGGGATCATTGATTCCAACTAACGAAACGCAGATCACAATCTTTAAGAGTTCAAACAGTTCTACCGTCGTGATTGGTTCGTTTTCACAAACAGCAGATGATGCTAACAGGGAGGATGACAGGATTATTATTCTTGATGATGGAAATAAAGATATTCAACTTGATGTATCAAATCGACAGGGTAATGAGTCTTTGCGATATGTTTATTTCACACTGGATTCAAAAGTGGTGCAATATTTGCTACCGGGAAAGAGGTCTTTTAAATTCTGAGAGTTTCTATATTCGAACTCAAAATGTATGTACAATATTTAATTTTAGTGAGGAAGATACGGACGATATGGAATACAGCTCGCTAGATGATAATCGACAAATTGTTAACGGAAAATTGAAATCCGTCCTCGTTTTCTTTGCCAACAAAGGAAGTAATGACACTGGTTTGAACAATTCATCAAATGTGAATGATTCGTTAAATGGAAATTCTACACCACTTGGTACGATAAGTTACTAAATTATCCTTTTATACACTTAAAAATTTTAATTTGATTCTATTCAAGTAAATTTGACCACTCATATTGAAATGACGTTCCATCATGAATATTCGGCTTGGGGTGTCGATACTCATTCTGTACGGAGAAGATGTAATTTGCAAACTGAAATTACTGCCGTTTTAAAATCTGGGAAATGTGTGTTTCTGGACGTTACAAATCAGTACATATAGGCCTTACTCAATACTTGACTCGTTCGTATTTATGTAAAATCACATATTGTAGGAAATGGTCGACCAAAGGTTGTCAAACGGTTAAATCCAGCAGCACAGAAACAGTTTGTAGATGCAATCATCTTACATCCTTTGCTGTTTTGATGGACCTTCACTATTGTAAAGTACGCTGCACATGCATGATGCACATACTTGACGCGAATTCTTGACCCGACAACTTAAATAATTATTAAATCTGTAGGGCGAGGATGTCATTCTGGAAGGAATCAGCATCTTCTTGTGCTCCTTATCCGTTATGTGCCTCATTCTCACTATCATTGGATACAACTTTGCGAAATCGTTCTTAAGCGAGAGAGCTATTATCACAAGAAACCTTGCGGTTTATCTGGTTTTAGGCAATCTCTCATTGCTGCTTGGATTCAATAGGGATCTGTTGCAACTGAATGCGGTACTTTATAATTAAATGACCATAAGACCTCATGCTTGAAATATTCTCTTGTATAGTGGATGTGTACATTCAATGGATTAGCGGCGCATTTTGTCCTGATTGTCGCCCTCTGCTG
The DNA here is from genome assembly GCA_034695645.1 of Folsomia fimetaria. Classification (NCBI taxonomy): domain Eukaryota; kingdom Metazoa; phylum Arthropoda; class Collembola; order Entomobryomorpha; family Isotomidae; genus Folsomia; species Folsomia fimetaria. The sequence goes on from JAQFZJ010001148.1 coordinate 5,175, forward strand.
GATGGGTGTTGAAGGCATCCACCTCCACAACTCCTTGTTCAGCCCAGGCCAACCGTCCGTTATTTCCGAAGGATTGTATCACTTTATCGCAGTAGGAATTTCTACCACGATTGTTGGAGCTACATTCTCCATCGGGTACTGGACAGAGCAAGAGGCTTATGGAAATCCCGCAATGTAAATCATGGTTTTAAATATCGTATTGTTGGTTGTATGCAGTATTAATGTCTTTTAGATGCTGGCTTAATGATCACTACAAGTTGGCATTTAACATTCCATGTGGGATAATAGTTTTGGTATGATAACAACCTTTAATACAATTTGTGCAAGTGCATTTAAAACTTAAATGTTTTATTTATTTAAAAAGAACTGTTTTAAACATTACAAAAAAATACGCTAGGTGAATATAGTAATACTTGGACGCACGCTTAACGTTGCATACAACAGAGGAAGGGCTCGTGCCAGTTTACGATCTTCACTTGCTCAAACTGGGAACAGGTATATTTCAAGTGATTACATTTGAAACATTAATAATTCTAATAATCGTGGGTTTCAAATTATGGTAATTGAGATTTTTTTAAAGTTTTATAAATAATTTAGACGCTCCAGAAAATGGATGACTGGTGGACTGTACTTATCAACTTTGCTGGGAATTACTTGGGGATTTGGGAACTTTGTTCTGATTCCAGGCATTTTTGGATTAATTGCGGCATATATATTTACCATTCTCAATGCATCTCAGGTATTTATATTCTTCATAATTGTTAAAGTTAATTGCCACAATTTGTGCTGTGTGTTTTCAGGGAATCTTCATTTTTACATTTTATTTCATAATGGACACAGATATTCGCAAATATTTTGCAAAAGTGTATCGCCAATATAAACAAACTCCAACGACTACAGTGTCGTTAGGAGAGTTATAAATTATTGTAGTAATATGCTGATTTGATTTCTTATTATCCATAATACATTTTTGTTGACCAAAATGTACCAATATCAAACCACATCCTCTTGCTGGCCACGATTGCACATCCTGGCACTTCTGATTAACATTAACCAACCTATTGCATATATCAAGAACGCTGTAATGATCCCTGTTCATTACAAATTATTATTACAATAAGATTCATTGTCGTCCTGAAGAGTAACTGCGATACCTTAACACAATGGAACATAACATGTTTTTCGGAATCCTAATTTTTGTGGTCGTGATGGAAATGGGAGTGAGTTTATCGATTTAAAAAAATTACTATTTATCAAAAACTGAATATGATGGTTTATTAGCTCGGAACAAATTTACAAGGAGAAATTGAGGATGACTTAGAATACAATAATCAGAAACTTGATGAATTTGGAACCATTTTGTCTGAAATCCGTTCCGATGCTAAGCAAATTGCGGTACAAACTCGCCAGCACCAATCCACAATTTCTGACATTGCTGCAATAAAAACTTCACTTGCTTTGTTACGATTGGAGTCGCAAAAGGTAGGCATGGTGAATTTTTTCGACCAGGTTAAAAATGTTAATTTATGTATATAAGATATTTTAAACAGAGTAACACGTGCCCCAATCCATGTCCAAAGTCACCATCATGCCCAAATTGTAGCTGTGGAACACCATTTCTAGCAAACCCACCGCCTGCGAGTATAATTTAATGTCATTTTGATACTATTTTATTTTTAAATTTTTCATTATTGTACTTTTTAGGATGTTCCGAGTACGATGCAGCCAATGAATTTATTCCATATTCGGAAATAGCGGAATCTTTGAACGATGGGAAAACATTTAAAGGAGATTCCTTCTGTAAAATTGCGGTTTTTGGAAAAGAAAATATTGGTCGTGGTGATCAGAACGGTTGTTTCTTTCCATTAAACACTAGCGAGATATTTGTCCGTACCCAAATTGGATGTTATCTCTTGCGGAAACCAACCGCAGTTAAATTGGAGTATAAATTTATTGATTTAAAGAACGCCTCCAATCCGGTAAATGAGTTGAGGAAACATAATGCAATTAATGTTGCAACACCGCCAAATAGATTAAATGGGTATGTTGGTGTGTGTAATGAAGGCATTCCTAACCAAATGCCGGCAAACGGAGGACGCTTTCCGATAAGAGGGTACCTTAGCTCAAACGATGGGTTGAGAAGGATGATTTACACTTATGGGTATCAGGCCTACTTTTGTGATAGTTTTAGTATTTTGACTTGCGTAGATTTGTAATTTATGATTGGTTGAAGTTGTCTTTGGAATAAATTTTGATTTCTTGGTACTGCATCCTCTACGGTGTGCCATATTCTTACTGCTTTCTGCCCGGCACTCATGTAAGATACACTTTAGAATGCATTAATTTATGTCAGATAACAGTTTATTAAAAAAAAGTGGCAGCACATTCTGCTCCCTAGTCGTCGTGGAAGAGACAGACGCAAGTTAACAAGCAAATAATTAGTAACCGTACTCGACTTTCTGGCAAGCTTTATGCAAACTCTGGTGCAAACAAGCTCTTAAAAAATTCTGTCCATTGGATAATTTCACAGATATAAAGATGAAGGGATGGACAGGAGGAAATATTTAGGATCAAATCCAGTTGAAAGACACAACTTGGACTTTATTTAGGAACATGATAATCCCAGAGAATATTGAGAACGAATATCATACGAATTTCAGGGTTAGCAAATCAACTTAATTTCCATTTACTATACTCTTTAATACTCTTAATTTCCATTGATGAAATATTCGTAGCTGGGCTGGTCCACGTAGAAGCTGGTCCACGTATTCATCATTTGTCATATTTAATGTGCTTAAATTAATTAAACTGCAATGTTTGATGACATACTTAATAACGATTTCGTGGTCAATTTGCTAATAACTGAGTAGAATGCATATTACATGATTATGAATATGTAAAAATCATATAAGGTCCGAAGATGAGTGAAAAGATAATGCGAGGTCAGACTAGACTTTAGAGAAGCCGCCCATTGTTTCATGGCGCATCAAAGAGGGGCCATGGAAATTAGTAAGTCTCAAATCGGCGACCATTGTCTCGACTGCGTTGCCAGATAAATAAAGCAGTAAACATGCAGCATTATGACAAACAAGGAAAGATTGCGTTATAATAATTTAGTTCCACGCCAATATCAGTTAATATACTTTAAATGCCGTAACAATTTTTCTGTAATTATAAAGACTTATGGAACTTCTGTACATTGTAGATTAGCTAATGCCGCCGCAGCACCCGGAGTATTTCCCTTGGGCGTGTACCTTGCAACAAAATACATATTTCCATCCACTCCAACAGCAGCACCATATCCTACCTGTTGTGCTCCTTTCCAAATCATTTCTGTAAAGCTTTCTGCCGTCGGTGCATTCTCTACTGGTCCCGCACCCGGGCAGTAGAACTGCTTATTGTCATACCAGACCCTATTTGCACCTTCAAGGGTTGGAGGGTAGTAGGTTCCCGAACATGGAATCCCGGCAACCGTTTCACCATAGGTTGAGGAAATGGTCTCTTCGAACGTTTGCGTTGACGCCAAGTATTCAGCGTGTTGTTGGGCATCCGCTTCCAGCTGCGGAAGAAGACAGGCACAATTAATTATATGCTGTCATTCTCATAAGATTTTGAACTTACAGTTGGGTCCACCGTGAGTGGGGGTGCCCCATGTTTTCGTCTGAATTCGTTTCCATTCACCAAAGCGGCGGCACGCTGTGCCGAAATATCGGAAGGCATTCCTGGTGCGGAACAAGGGGCAACACTGCTTGGGGTTGTCGTCGTGGTAGTCTTTGACGTGCTGGAGGTAGGCGTGGCTGAAGTGCTCGTGGTTGTCGAAGAAGTGTGACATGGAGGGCAACCTACATTGAAAAGGAGGCAGGCGGCATGAGTGACACAAACAGTTGGTCTCGCCTGATAGTACAATTTGACTTCGGGATTATGAACATTCTGTGCAGAAACAAAAATTGGCAAGACCAATCCTAAAATAACCGTGGCTACAGTAGAATACTTCATGTTGAAGGTGTTTAGCTTGTTTAAAGAGTGATGATTTTGGGAGTTGTTTCATGTTTAAATGGAAATTTCTAACAATGCGAAACACCTGTGTGTCTTTTCATTTGAACCTAATTGAATAAAAGCTTTGTAGTATTCGATTTAGAGATCTGTGCTTGAGCTAATATTTGATGACGATTCCAATTCAGGGGCATGGAGTGAAGAAGGTGTGGATTTGTAGTGTCAGCCACAATTGACGTAATGATTTGATAAGTAAATACAACAAATTGTAAATATTTGATCAGGTCGATTGGTTCGTTTAAATAGAAGCCACAAGTGTTGTACACGCGTAAAGTTAATCCTACAATAAAATTATCCTTTTTTTCTTTAGTAGAAAAGATGTATAGGTATAAATAATATGACCATATAGCGCAGGAAATTAACTAAATTACGGAAATTTAATACCGTAGATAAACTTTGCTGAAGAGATTAAACTTCATAGCAAAAGATTGCGAATAGATGAAAAATAAGAATATCTGAAATTGATTGAACTGTGCAAGTCAATCTGCGTCACATGTTGCTCAAATATAAATGAATACCACAATGGACACGGATTAAGTTTTTTTACACTGTACGAAAAAGGAAAAAATACAAATTCCATTAAGTTAAGTATACTCTTAATGTTAAATTAAACCAGATCTCAAGTTGATTCTGAGTAATTTGTCCAATTCGTACTTCGCACATTCCTAAATGCCTAAAACAAATTGGTAAATCACTTCTAGAATTGTCTGCAACCAAGCTCGTTCTAGCAACTTCTATATCGACTCAGAAACTTTCTGAGACATATGTATCACTATGCTGACGAATATTCATAGAAAGATGACGCATGAAATGAAGTGCTTAAAAATAAACTTTATTGACAAGTTGATGTTGTGCCCTGCTATATATTGGTTACTAAACTTATGCAAATATATCTAACTATATCACTCTTCCAATAGAATGTACGCTTTTATTAAATCAGTTTTGGATTTTTCTAATTACCCTGCAGTGCATGAAAACACTACGGCTACAATAAATATACTGTTCAGACACCAGTAACTTCCGTCATAATTCCAGTGCAAACCTCGACAAGCTGGTTCCCCTCATTTATTACTTCAGCAGCGACGGTCACGATACTTCCGGACAAACCAGTGTTTGGGACGATGTTCCAACTTAGAGTGTACCGCGTTCCTGGTTGAACAGCCGAGTTGGGTACGACGGAATCAATGATGAAGACAATGTAGCCGTAATAGAAGGCGATAACTTTGAGACGAAGCGCATCAGCCGCCACTGAAGGGATGATGTCTCCTTCACACGTGTACGAAACACCGGCAGTCATCTTGGCAAGGGGGCCCTCACAATCGGAAATCCTGATTTGAAGAAATGCTCCATTTCCACCTAAATCAATAATTTCAAATTAGCAGTCTCCCTCATTAAGTTTACCACAAACGTGATGATCTACAATCCCAGCATAGGTGACGACAATGTAAATGGCAAGAATGGCTGGCACCCTCATTTTCAAGGGTCAAGAATGTTTGACTGAAGTATAACAGAAACAGGCACAAAGTGAAATAGCCTACAACATCGGCATCTCTTATATTACTCCAATAATAATTAATCTGAACCATTAGTGCAATAATTAAGCCGTCCTTCTCTCAGTTATCTTATCAAGCATGAGTTAACTTGACCTTGCAATAACAGATCTTCGCATATTAAAAACTAATGTGCCACTAAACTAACCATAAAAGGACTTAAAATCCAATTATTTACGTCAATGCATTTATTGCTTGCTTACCGGGTTTGTCGAAGTGTAATAAAAAGGTTCAACCTTTGCACACTTATATCTGACCCGTGAATCTTCTGACGCACATAACTTTATTTTATATAACATCCATTTATTAATAACATTCCAATCGCACCTCTCCGGGTCTCTGTTGAGGATATGCCTAAATTTGACTTCTCTTCAACTGACCATTTACTAACATACGTAATTAGGAAAACCAAAAAATACAAGTGCCCTCCTAAATTAATCAAATTCAGATTCACAAAAAACACAGACTGGGACAAAATTGACGAAGAGATCTCGAACTATAATTTTAGTAATTTTAATACACATGACACTGTTACTTTTAACAAAAACCCCCATTTTAATAGATGATCAGTTTAATAATTTTAATATCTCCATCTAACATATCTTTGACAAATACGCACCTCTTAAAAGTAAGCTAGTAAAAGGGTAAATTAACCCTTGGCTCACACACGAAATTGTGGAGGCTACCAAGGCTAGGAACAAAGCGTACAAATGTGTAATTAATTGTATTGACCAAACTAATAAGTCAAATATGTTAATTAAATATAAAAAATTGCGTAACATTGTAACTCAAAAGCTAAAAATTAGCAAGAAAAACTACTTCAAATCCCAATTCAAAAAGTGTAAAAACAACACATATCTGGGACACAATTGATCAATTGACTAACTTTAGAAAAAAACCAAATGTGAAGATAGACTCACTAGTAATCAACAATGTAAATGTAACTAGTAAGGATATAATTAATGCTCACCTTGCGGATACATTCACTGTAAAATCCCCTAAAGTTAACGAATTACATCACGACTTAGATTTACTTACGGAATATAATAATAATTTTGATTATAGCAACTCCAAAGAAATAGATAAATCAACACCAAATTTTAGGCCAATCGCCATTGTCAACTCGTATTGTAAAATATTCGAGCAATACCTATTTATAAGACTATCAAATAGGGTAGAAGCACAACTTTCTGACAGGCAACACGCGTATAGAAAAGGACGATCATGTATTACTGAGTTAAAAATATTTTCTGAATATATTTATCACGAGCTCAACACACCTAAAACTAAAATAATAGCGTGCTTTATAGATCAATCACAAGCATTTGATGCTCTGTCACAACAACTACTTGTAAAAAAATTATTGTATGATTATAAACTTGAACCATGGTATATATCAATTATTTATGAATTTTGTCGAAATAGATTATTTTCTGTGCTAAATAGTAAAAACTACTTTAATATGTTACGTGGGACCTGCCAGGGTTCGGCCTTGGGTCCACTTATCTATAGTTTATATATAAATAAAATAGGCAATAATCTAGACATGTATCACCTTTTGTATTCCGACGATTTAGTACTTTATGCGTCAGGAACTGATGTTAATGACCTCCTTACCAAAGTAAAA
>JAQFZJ010001149.1:0-12392 GCA_034695645.1 Folsomia fimetaria
TATGCAAAGGCGTATCCGGATTTTTTTCTTTCAAAGGGCGATTTATCTCATCCGCAATTGCATCCCAATCAAGCCCTATAACGTCACGTAATTGCTTAATTTTCTTGGTCTGCTCCACTGTTAACCTTTTGCTGTTCACCTGATGACAAATACAAAGTTACACTTATTAATCCATCATATTCATACACCTACAGAGACTTGTGCTACACACACCATAAAAAATTCGTTGGTAATAGCAATAGCAAATAGAAAATTACTCACTTTAGGATCCACTTCATGTTTATAAGTCAGACGACAATCTTCTTCCAGCCTGAACTTCTTAGTTTGGATCATGAGTTTCAAGGCAACGTCAGACCAATCAATAAATTTTTCAGCGTTCTTCTCTTTTAACAGCGCGTCAAAGCTCATGGTTCGCAATTGGTTCCTAAAATAAGGCCTGCTCAATCCTTGGATCATTTGAGATATAACAGATTCCTTGACAATTTGTTTCAATGCTTGCAAGTCCTTCGTGGTCCCTACATGACAATCAAACATAATTAATAATTATTGGAATTATATTTGAAATTTTTCATTAAAAAAGCTAATATAAGCAACGTACAGTTTTGTTTGTGTGAATTCAGGTTATTCTTAGTATTCAAGCCCGCAGTTGGCAATTGAAACGACATGGTTCCATCTTCCGTTTTGAAGTATGGACAATCCATCATCATTTTGACTTGTCGCACTCCAGTGATGCTCATTTCATCCATTTTGGAATTGCGATTACTTAGCTCGTAATGAATTTTCTTGTATTTTTCCTGTAATCAAGACAATATAATAAATTTATAAAATTATTGTTATGCATCTTATTTGTATATGATGTGTAGATCTTTAATAATGATATTTATATAATAAACGGAATAAATAATCTATTAGATAAACTATTAAATATAATAAACTAATGGATCTCCTACCTGTAAGGCGAATTTTTCTTTTTTAATTTCATTTAATCTCGCCCTCCCGCTCATCATTACATTAGCCATTTCTGTGGCATCCACTACTAATTTCTGCAGATTCAATACAACCATCGACCTGGCATCTAAAATACAAATATTAATGTGATTAAAGTCCACGAATCAATAGGATTAAGAAGTCCTCTTAAAAAACTGTTTTTTTATTATATTATTATTCTTACGTCGCAATAGGTAAGCAAGTGTGTGATGGTAAATGAATAAACTGTCCCACATAACTTCATCTTTCTCATTCCCACCACCTCTGCCAAATTTTTCATGGAACTCAAACCGTTTGAACCTTGGATTGCTCAGAAATTCGACTGCCAGATCCTTTAGCCAGGTAGTACATGCAATTGGTACTTGAGAACTGGACCGCTCAATAATGTATTTCCAATGCTCGGCTTCGAGTATTTTGGGGAGGTCACCCTTCTCAACGATCAAGTTGTTCTTAATATCAAGTTCTTCCTCCATGACGTTGGAATTTAGGTTCTATAGTTTTCGAAATAAATGTTGGATGGAGGAAATCTGTGATGCTTGTGATGGTGGCTTGGCTATAGTATTTCTGGAAGCGCAGGCGAGTCGCCCTCAGTTCACACCGTAATACACATGTGTCTCTGCGATACGCAAATTCAGACTCCTTGCAGTTTTTATTTGCCCCTCTTATGTCTGATGCAAAATCTCGATTTTGTATGCGACACAAACCACTTGTTTATTTACCAAACTTTGAAAATCAAACTGTACAGAACTTATGATTGTTTAAAGTGAGCATGACTTACTGGACGCCTAGCTCCACAAATTGGGCTTCTGCCAATTAATGACTAAAATGCATGCATTAGGAATTGCCTGAAATTATTATTTGTTTTCATGGTTGGTTAAATAATAGCTGTGGAATACTTATACTTTATTTGTTCAAAAGCTGTGGAATACTTTATACTTTATTTGGCCAAGTAATTTCTTCTATCCAATCTAGAAATGATTGAACATTTGTATAAACTCCAGGTTTGTCAAGTCCGCAATATTTCGAGCCAAACGATGTTATTCCTATTACAAATCGAGAAGTGAAATTGGAATTCCCTTGTTGAAGATGTTTTTTAAGCGTCAGTCCACTTCCAGAGTCTCCCTACAAAAGAGGACATATTATAAGGATAGCCTATTTATTATAAACCCACAAAGTAGAAATTCATTAATTGCTTCAAAAATCAAAAATCCTTACATCACAAGTGTCTTTTGGAATGTCGTCATCCTTTCCAGCACCTGCACAAAATTGTGATGCTATAATTTCCTGTGAAGATGTCGTCTCACTATTTTTGGAATACGCAGTCATGCACTGCTGAAAACTTTGTCTTTTCAATTCAACAAACTGTAATGTTGCACTTGGGGTTCCTTTTTAAAAATGAAAATTGTGATTAATGCGAAATTATTCTCGAAGCTCTTTATCCAGATTTTATACCAGCAAATTCCGTAAGGCCCCAGCCACTTGCTGTCAGTAGTAAGTTATTGCTTCCAATCTCAAGACGATCCACGGGTTGTGGAAGGCATGCTGGCTTAACATTATTCGACAAGATAACTTTCGTCTTAAGCTTGACAATTCCAATGTCGTTGTGTTTCGTGGAAGCCATGTATTCTGGATGTATAAAGATCGTTTCAATGGGTATGATTCGTCTGGAGTCGACTTTGTTGCTTGGGTCAACTTTGAGATTGACATCCCCCAGCAGAACGAATGTAGGCTTCCCTTTCCCTCTAATGGAATATAAATTCACAGAAAATGATAAATGATCCGATACAAGTGCACATGTTCTACCTTTTCTCTTGAAGGCAGTGTGCAGCTGTCAATACATGTTGGTCACTAATTAAGGTTCCTCCACAAAGCCATGAAACGCGAGATATGGATGACCCAAACCCCAACGCAACCTAATAAATACAAACAATTTTAATTTGCAAATTGCAAACCCTATATATTGATTTCATTTCAACAACCATATACGAAAATTGTCCAACTCTGGCGTCGCTTCCTCCCACCACGAAAAATACTGGGGTAGCCGTTGCCGCTTCCATTGTTTCCGAACCCCACCCTTCCTTCTCTTTGGGGGTGTTGGATGATGGAATATTCGACGGGAGGAGAAACGTAGGTGATGCAGATGCCGCATTTTTATCGTTTCTTTCAGCCATAGAAGAGTACTCGAGGCATTCTATGAAATTAAAATAAGGATAACGACATTAAATATTAGTCGTTGGATATTTGACAATTAATTTTCAAGACAGGCAACAACAAGTTTAATATTTAATTCGTACTGACTTTTATAGCTTACACGATTTCGAGGATCCGACTCACAACATATCAATGGGACCCGAGAGCTTCCGTTCGGATCACCCTAAATACGCCATTTTGATTTATTTAGGAATGCATGTATTCAGATAAGCTCATAATGCAATGCATTTTGTAACGACTCGTGTACCAGATAAAGGCAGGTCGTCGGATTAATTCCGGCATGGAGATTGGATAACGATGCCGGACAGTTTTGTATCCGTTTGCATAAACCTCTGTAATTATTACTTTGACCGAAAGTACATGCTGCATTCTCTGCAGATAATTCAAAAACTTAATTATAATAACTTTTGCTGTAAATAAACAAACAAAATTCTGACCGTAATTTCTGGTATTTGGAGCCGTGGATCCAATTTGTACATTAACTACAAGACAAAGGACTTGGAGGATAGAACTATAAAAGTTGACCATCATTCCTTCTAACAAACTAATTTGTTAACTGAAAAGTGAATGGTTCGTTAGCTAAAACTCTGTGTTTTAAAATATGGGAAATAAAATAGTTGAGTGTAACTGTTTATCAAAGGTGACATTAAGTTTCTCTTATCAGTTAAAATAAGGATCTACAAATAAGGATTCTTTAGTGGTTCTGTTTATTTAGTAAAATTAGAATATGAATGATTCATCCAGTGTACTGTGTACTGTGTTTGATGTTTGATATGCATACTTATGCACATGAACTACATATGTAAATGCTTCAATCTCTTCACTTTGTCCGGAATAGTTTCGCTTTGCCATTTCATAAGAACAATAAAAAATTAAAGCAAGTGCATCCAATCAAAATTGGTACAACACTATGTACTGAATGAATAATAAAGATATGTCTTAGAACATTTGTACAAATCAGTTCACACAGTATCTCATATTAATTAATTTTTAAGGCATTTAAAAGATCTCAATTCCACGCAATTCTGCATTTAAAGTAATAAATATATAGTAACAAAATACTTAGACATTGATAAAATACTTAACTACTGATCACATCATCACCCAGAATCGTCCATTGTAGGATGGATGTTGATAGCTCTTCAAGTTTGTTGACACCTGACCCTAAAATACTGATAATATGTGTCCATTATAAGAATGTTTGGATGAAGAAGAAACAGAGATAACTTGACAAGGCATGAGTTACTTTATTACGATGATGTTGTTGGTAGTGATGATACAATGGTATATAGCGGCTATGGCCTGACCAAACTATAAATATTCATCAATTGCTTTAAGTACCTTGACGCAGAAATTATAATTAGGTACTCGCAGTCACTATTAATCATTTCATTACAACCGATGTGCACAGGTCAGTACAGAATGAAGAAGTACTAAAAAAACTATAAAAGCCTAATATAATCATGAGCTTGAATGAATATAGGTAATGTAATAATGGGCAACAACCAACAATGTACAACGGTATCAAGTGCCAATAATAAAATCAGCCTTGCCTTGGTTCGAATGGCCCTAGCCCGTGTAGTGGTAGCCATATATTTTACAACAGTGTTAATATATTTTGACATTGTAATAGCAAAGGTTTCAGTATTATATTGTCTCCCTGCCGTTAGTAAAGACAATACAGTAATAAATATGTACACCTTTGTCTATAAGTAGTCGTCAACCAAACCTGACATCCATCATCTAACTGATACTGATACTGACCAACGGATATTACCGCAAGCAATAATAATGATAACATGGTGACGTCGATTTTCTACTTGATTCGTAGAAGTGAGCGTCAATTTCTTGGAAAAGATTATTCCGTAATGCGAACTTGATGATTTTGGGTCTCCCTTCTACCAAGGAAGAAGTGCCATGGATTTGTGTCAAGGGTTGAACTTGAATGAAGAAGAAGTGCAAGATTTGCGAGTGAAAGTCTCTCGCCGTGAGAAATATAATTTATAAGCATTCTTCATGGACGAAAACAAAACGTGTGGATGACCAAGTCCAACTTTTTCCAAAGTACTTCTTATATTTTTGTTTACATTTTTTGCGACATTTCAATCTAAAAAATTAAAAGAATGTCAAAAATTATAGTAATTTTGAGACGGTATCAATAATTGTGTATTATTACAATTATTGAAGGTTTTTTTACAGGAAATCAGTAACAACCACAACCACGCAAATATGTTAATCTAATCTAAAAACTTGCAGTAATTATTATTTGGTTAAAAAGGCATTCTTAATTAAATTCTTCTCGGTTCATAAGGTGCTATATATCAATCCATTTGTGCGACTTTATTTAGTTTTCGTGTATCTTTCTTTACTGTGTCATTTATTGACACAGTAAAGGACAGCACAACACACATACATACATATTTTTCCAACTTGGCACGGTAGACGATATAACAATTACAGTTCTTTTAATTAAACACTTGACGATGATTTCCTTGGTGATGTATAAATAGACCATAAATATATATAGATTCTCCATCCATATATAATATGTATGTCATTTATAGTACTTATTTATGTAATTGAAATTAGCTTTTCATTTTCCAATTAACAAGTAATTAATAACAGTCCAGCAGTACATACGGTATCAATTTATGTATATTAAGTATTTTACATAAATCATAGAAATCCGTGCGTGAAAACGTGACAAGGTCGATTAATGAAATAATCCATACATTTCAAAGTGTCAATGACTGTGCTGTTTGTATGTATGACATTCTTTAGAAAGCATTTCTTATAACGTCCAACTAAACGTCCGTCCAGTATTAAATAATGTCAATGCCCTTCCAATTCTTATGAAAGAAGTCTTTTATTCATCCTACCTAATAGACCCAATCTGAATTTTACATGTTTCCAAAAAGTGAACATTACAAATGAGAGCACCTTTTCCAGAATTCTTTAATTAGTAAAAAATACAATATCATTCATAGGTAATAGGATTAAGAATAATTTCTCCTAAATGACTTTTGACCTGTGTTTTGGTCAACATCTTATTCTGAATGAAATACGTGGAAAAGGTGCTACGCTACGGCTCCCCGGGATATGTACAATTAGCTTCAACCTTATTTCAGAATGTGTCTCAAAATCACAGAATAATAATAATCGGTCATTGCTTCTCAGATGAATAGATTCAAACTAGTGTCTAAATTTGGCTAAAACTGCATTCATTTATTTTTACACAGCACTGAAGGTACTGTATAAGCAATTACGTTTAACTGGAAATTTCCACAATGATGGAGTTCCAGGAGTCAGCACCTACGAAATAGTGTCACAAAAACATCAACTTTCTCATCAATGGGGAATTTCTTTCTAGTCGCCTTGAACTGATTTTACTTTATTAGTTCCTTTCCTTCATCATAATTTTCAACTTGTTCAAGGCCACTCCAGTCTGCATGCTAGTCGGTCAAATAGACATAATAATTGACCACATTTCGTCATCATCACAAGTAATGGTTTTATCTATCTAACTGAACTATTTTAAGGAGAAACCGGAGATTCTGAAAACTGCACGTAGAATTTTATATGATCTTTAATGAAACTTAAAATTATCAAAAATATAAAATTTGTTGCAGATTTAACTACATGAAATATAACTTACTTTGTCTTTTACTTGAGATTGCTTAAGTTATTTAACTATAGTCGTGACGATATATAAGGAGTCATTCAGTCAGTTAGTAAATAGTGAGGTCGACGACCGACTCCTTTGAGTGGCAACATTATGCACTCTGTAACTTTATACTGCTTACCTCCGACGATGATGGGTGCCAAAAAATTCAATTCAATCTAATAAAACTGCATATCAAACCAGCGACGACTATCCCATTTCCCCAGTTTTGTTACAACAATTCTTGCATGAATTCCACTTGAATATTTTTTAAGCCACACTTTTTGGATTTATTTACATAACATAATTTTCCTGTTGTTTTGCTGATTTTGGAAATTTCAAAAACAATCGGAAACTCTGGCTCAAACAATTATATTTTTCTTGGTCCTAGTCATTGCAAAAATAAATCATTTCTTGACAAGATAGCTGTACGTTCCACCTGATGAGAGATGATGAGATAGAGTTGCTTGTCCACTTTGCAAATTCAATAAAATTGCATCCAACTATGAATTGCAAGCCAAAAATGCTAGCCAAGTATAGCACTATCTATCACATACCTATTGTATTTTATTGCTTTGCTCACAGTTGGTCTACGCAAATTTTGGTGCAGCAGAGATAATATATATATATATATATATATGTAATATAATAAATAAATGTAAGGTAATAAATATATGTGCTTGACGACTACTGTCAAGTAAAGTGGGATCGAGTAGTCTCATATGTATGCACTTATGTGTATGCATTATATAACACTAGGTGAGAATCGATATTATTTGATGGTTTGGCTTTATTTCGTCTCATTTTTTATTACACATTAATTTACATTATATTACAATGTAATATTATTTCATCTTTTCAAACAAACATCTTGTTCTTATTGCGCAGCAGGTTGTTTTACTTGGTTTGATGATTATATTATAATATAACATGTATGGCACTCATTATTAAATGGACGCAAGGTACAGTGATGAATTGCCAATGATGCTCATTTTGAGTTGACTTGGTTCGTTCTGTATATTATGCCAAATAAATTCGTGTTTAGTTTTGAACTTTTGAGATCAACTCTTCAATTCATTAATCAATAAGCAATTCAAAAACAACGTGTTTTTTCGGACGTGGACTAGTTGTTTCTGTAGTTTGCAATGAAAAGTACGATTACAGTATTTGTACTTTGTATCGTTGTTGTTTCAAGATATTTATCATGTATGTATATTATGTTGTTTATGACATTGCCACCGTTTATGCTTGTTCTAAGACAAATTGAAATTGCAAATTAGATAAACATCCGGATCTCGGGCACTAGAGCAGGACATGTAGCATCAGTTGTCAAGTCACTTTTTCGTACTGGTTTGTGGCTTACCGGATTCTTTTTTGCATCACGTATGTATGTATATGCACAGAGAAGAATAGCAAGCTACATCATTCACTCGTGATTTAATTCTTATGATATATTAATGATGTCAATGAATTGTAATGTAATGCAATTTAATAGTGTAATGCGATGCAGGTTTGTTTGCTGGACATTTTATATCATGTTTACTCGTATAATCCAGTGATGCTTATTTCCTAAGCTATACTGATCGTGCATGGTTAGTATATGGCAAGATTTACATCATAATTATAGCACTAGTCCTTGTGCTAACGATTTGTGTCAATGTGTTAATTCTGGTATAAGTTAATTGAAATATCTTTAATCTTAATTCTGGCGACTTGTTTCATTAAAACAAAACGGGATGCGACGCGTGATTGAGTAATGAATAAACAAAAACAACAGCTTTATTCACTTTGCATTTTATGCATATAATTCTGTATAAAGCCTCAGTTTCGCAGAATTTGCGCTTTTCTGCGAATTACTTGATTAAAATGCACATATACAAGAACCTCATCATCATCGTCCTATGTGTTGAAAATGTTGACCACTTTACGCACCACTAAATTAACATGATTGCATGTACCCTGTACTGTGGTCATGATGAAGTGGGTGTGTCTCATATGTATTATATATCAATATTAACGACATATAAGTAGTTAATTGTCTATCCTGCCTGCATAAATGTGTGCAGTTTTTGTACTAGTAGTGGGGTCAAGAAACTTTTAATTGCATTTCATATGTTACATAAAATGACGCATTTTGTCTAGTTGATCATCCATGCCAAAAATGCATTGACCATTCTATTATGTGATTTATGCCATTTTACTACAACTGCAATGTAAGTATGTGATTGTAAGTGAACCAGTGGCACATATTGAACAAAGCCAAAAAAGAAGACGGCCAATAACCTTTCAAGTTGAATTGAATTCAAGACGATGATGTTGTGTACTTTTAGAGGACAAACACCTTTGTGCTTCTTTAACAATGGAATAGGGGGACACAGTGCCAGAAAGTATAACCAGTTATCACCAGCATAGCTAGCAGTAGTACTAGACTAACTACTATAACTGAAATTGCAAGCAATCAAAATCCACATCTGCAACTATTTAAACCAATCAATCAATCTCTAGATTAAGTCATTTCAGCAAAAACTTAAATCAAAGTCAAAAATATGTTCCTTCAGAATAAAATATAGCTCATACTCATATTACATACATATACATTACTACATATTTTATTGCAACTACTCTGATCTAATACAATATAAAATGACACTATAATAAATACATAGTAGTTGGAATATGCATGTACTTTTACTTCTTACTCTGATTGGAGGAAGGTCTACCATGCCTTAAATTTGCACAAATTCACGACTTAACCTTTATCATGTGGGACGGACATGCGAATAATGGAAAGGATGCAAAATTCTAGCTCGTGTCAGCCAGAACAGGCAATTAAACCATTTACATTTGTGAAGGCTCGCAATTTTTCCACTTTGATTTTCATTCGCATCTTTTTATGCTTGTAGGATACTTTATATTTTCACAAATTTATAATCCAGTATTGAGTTTGAATCAATTAGTTAATATGTAATTTGCAGTTGAAATATTAATCTGGAGGAATTGCAGATTAGATTGGCATGCAACTTTTTCACCTTTGTGGCACAAATAAAGTGTTGTTGTCTCGTCGGTCAATGTGCCCATTATTGTTATTGTTTTGTACTGCTTCATTTTTGTCTGTCGTATCTTCTGATCTATTTATACAAGCAAATATTATGAAATAAAACCAGCTTATATAGCAATCTCGTACTGGAGTACATGCCATTTAATACTGACCCTGATTCTGGACGCGCTTTTGACGTAAATTACAAACAAAATACGGCCAACGATTTGTAGCAATTGACACCTGATCTTAATAAATTAAGATAACAATGTTACATATTACTAAACCTAATTACAATGTATCGGTCTAGAGATTAATTTCAATTAATCAAAACGCAGCTTAAAAGTAAGCAAATGAGAAGTTGGCTCATATCACACAATAGATTCCGATGCTAAGGGATAATGACTTTGCTCATGAACCTATTGACAAGTAAGTATGTGTAATGTCACGTATTATGTAATACTACAATTATGACATTCAGAACATTTACACAAATTGTTGACTTTTTCAGCTACCTATTTATTTGGCTGTGTGAAGAAGGATTAGGATTTAAATTTTTGTATGGTCCGAAATTCAAAATCTTGCCCAAATCCAGAATCTTGTATAATTTGCAGTTTGTATAGTTAAATCCTTGAATCCATCAGTGCATCCTTATTGCATGTCATATCATTCCGATGCTCATGCTTATTGTGGAGGAGAACAAGAACAAAGGGAAGAAGAAGCAGAAGAAGCAGAAGAAGAAGAAGGTTTTGTTGGAGGATAAATAAATAAAAGGAAAACTGGGCCAAAAAGTCAACGAACGACCTTTTCTTTAATATAATTCCATTCTATCTCTGTTCTGTAATAAAGGGAGCCAGAAGAAGAAGCCGAAGCAAGAAATGAGCCACTTGCTTTATCATCATCATTGAAGAAGAACTTGTGTGCATAATTGCATTGCATCCCATATTTAATAAATACAGATCTGTAATTTGGCTTTGTTTATAGACCAACGCATTTAAGTAACAACAATCAAAGTATAGTAGAAGACAGACTGCACTGCATCCGATGCAATCAATACATATACATTCTTCTTGCACTCATTTTTTGGCACTGCATTTTCAATCGCTTAAAAAATGTGAATGTATGTATATTTGGATTTGTAGATCTGCAAAGTGTCCATATCCAGTCAGTACCTGGTCAATATGAAATGTATATTTATTTGTAGTTCTTTTTTATTAATAACGGTTAAAATGTTTACCAAT
Source organism: Folsomia fimetaria (assembly GCA_034695645.1). Taxonomy (NCBI): domain Eukaryota; kingdom Metazoa; phylum Arthropoda; class Collembola; order Entomobryomorpha; family Isotomidae; genus Folsomia; species Folsomia fimetaria. Next base: position 11,138 of record JAQFZJ010001149.1, read on the forward strand.
ATTCATCTCTCAGCATGCTTTTTCTACCAATGATTGAATTGAACAAAGATGCAGCGTTTGAAGATGACATAATACACCATTATGGAACTCCCTCAGAAGAATAAGAGGATGAAAGATGAGAACTTCACGAAAGGTTTATAACGGCGGAAATGTAATTAAGGGAACTTTAAATTCTCTTCAATAACCTTTTTCAAAGGGCAGCGTTTTGGGTTCATCCGTCCACATCATCGGTGTCAAATGAAATAAACGGGACTTGGTTTTGGTGGTTTTCTCCGATTTCCGACTGAAGTAATTCTGTATAACAAAATACCTTATCTAGGTTTGATATCTCTAACCCCGTTTAACTTTCTCTTAAAAATGTATAATTCATCTTCAAATGGTAAAGGATGGAAAATCAGATTCCAGATTTTCTACGAAAATATTGGCATGCAATAGCGCTAGATTTTTGGTGGTTTGTATTCATATTGGGCATAATAATGTTGGTAATGCTGTAAAGAAAAAGATATACGAGATTTACCAACGGTTGGCTTACCTTTAGCTGTGAGGTTATATAGCGATTGTTTATGTTAAAAAGAAGTCATAAAGTTAAAAAGTAGTGAAACGCAGTCCACCTCACCATTGCAGTTGCACTACTAAAGATATTGCTTTACTACTATTACTACTATTACTATTACTACTAAACAGCCACTGCACTTTATTTATTGTTGTATTCCACTATTTTGTGTTGATTCCACATCAGCCGGGTCAATGAACCATCAAAAAGCAACAAACAGTGGTATTGTGTCGAGTACTGTATTGGTAATATTGGTAATAAGAGGTCTCCCAGGATCTGTATCTGCGGTATCTTTAGTTATTGACGTAGGCAATGCAATTCAAAAACTGTTACAACCGGAAGAATTGCGAGCATGCTATCTTCCAGTCTAGAAAATCTGGTAATAATTTTGCATTCTAAGAAAAATGTTATGTATCTGTATCATAATATCCTGATTATATCTGTATTATATAACTGTCCAAGATATTCATTTGAAATAAACAGTTGCAATTAAAGGTGTATTAATTAAAGACCTGCTGGATGATTTGGTGATTGAGCTTCACAATCTCAAATTTATTCATGTTATTTCATAGCTAATAATGAACAGTGCGGGTTTGGGTTTACAACTTTACAAAATTTATGCCCCGATTTACTACTACCAGACAAAGGAATAAATCAAAGACTGGGGTCGCAGACACTTGTATTATCTTGAATATATAATTC
>JAQFZJ010001150.1:0-12391 GCA_034695645.1 Folsomia fimetaria
ATGTATTTCTTCAAATATCAATAACTTTTGATCCTGTTGACGGATTTCAATAATTTTTGGATCAAAATGACCAGAATGGGTCATGCTTTGAGAAAATGTAAAATTTTTAATGTTTGGGGCACTTTAAGAAAAGTCCGCCAAATCAAAAGTTTCAAAATGGGAATAGAAATTATATTTTCAGTTTTCCTGAAGATAGTATATATATTCTGGTCATTTTGATTTGATTTTTGAAGTGTTGACACAACATGTTGACCTTATGGCCGAACTTTGACCTCTGGCTGTGGCGCCAAAAGTGAGTTTTGCAAAAAACGGAAGACACTTTGTCGGACAAGTCGGACATGGACTACAAAACATGATAGGTGGCAATGATCAACTCGAATGGCATAGAAAAAGGATACCTAGTTAGAGATTGGCACTCAAGCAGTCAGTCTTTTTCCAATCATACCTTACTATATGCGAAATGATATAGAACTCTTTTCTTAAATTTGTCATTTGAATAATGGATTTACTTAAAATGAACTGCAACACGTATTTGGAGCGGTATTTTATTAGCAGGAATCATAAATTACTTTTATTAATTTTATATAACCAGTAACAACTTGTATAATAACAAGTCCTAATACCATGTGTTTTTGCGTAGTTAGTATTGATTTCCAAGTAACTATTATTAACCCAATTTCACTATCATATCGGGCATGATTAGTGTATATTTGAGAAATTTACTTCATCTATTCCACCAGTTTTTTGTTGAACGGTATTTCATGGAATCTTTTTAAAAATCATGAATTATAATTCCATGATGATCCTCTTGTACATATTTTATTTTTGCGAAAACTAAATATAATCGTAAGACGAAAAACAAATTGAATTGAACAAATTGAACTTATTTAAGTGAACAATTAATAATAAAAAATTGTTCAAAATTGTCTGCTTGAAGGGTCAAAAATTGAGGCGTCAAAAATTGTTCAAAATTGTTTGTTCAAAATTGTCAAGGGTCTTGTATATTTTATTTTTTGTTGCAAAAACAATTACGCGTTTATTTATATAACTTAGTCAATGAATAAAAAACGTCGTCTAGAACTGCCCCAAAATACAATTTCTAACATTGATTACCGGTGGGCATTTTCATTCTAAAGTGGCATTTATTGTGTAGCTGAGCAAATGTTTTCAGCAAGTGGCACTCCTATATGCACTTGTATTTTGTATGTATATTAAGGCAAGCTGACTGTTTATCTTTCTCTGTCGCTTGCTTTTGCTTTGTTGGCGGAAACAAAATGCATTTTAAACAGAATGAATCTCGGAAAAGCAACCATGAAGAGATAAACCCTTTGTAATGTGATACCCTCGGAGCAGCCAACAACCTCATCACACATACATACATTGTAACTAACAAACCACGGGATGAGTGGTTCGTCTGCCCTCTCTGCTTGTATTAAAATTATTATATGGATTCTCACATTGATTTTCATTTCACTTTGTCATTTCTATCAATTTTCCTATTTTCTCAATGTTACATTTTTATTTCAAATATCAAATTGTGGAAGTAATAGAGCATGAGAAGCCACACTGAGTCGAAATCCAAATTTAATGCCATTCTTCTTGCAAATGCACACATCATATCACGTACCTACCAGCAAATGAAATTGAAACCTTTCCCACACCAATTTTGTCACATAACCACCCGACCCTAAAAATGTGGTTTAGTACATCTACAAAATGTCGTTGTACTGTACTGCATGTAATAATGAAGAGGATTTATTCCATGATTGATTAGGACCCATTATTTAAAACTGTTTCCTATTTTATTGGAATAGAAAATTTTCTTATCTCATATGTACGTATTAGGTATTAGTTAGAGAAGCTTAACTGTAGTGTATTTTTGGGGAAAGTTCATGCTTGTTGTATATGGGGTACGGGTTAAGATCTATGGGTGAGTTCTTTGCAGGATGACCACACAACATGAGCTTTGGAGGATAAGAGGGATTTTTTCGGACTGGATTCAGATAAGAAGACTGTGATAAATGGGGGCAGGGTGGAGATTAAATTAATGTGGAGCTTTGGACAGGTAAAGTAAGCTTGAGGAGGGGATGAAGGTTTTGCTGGGGTTGGTGGTGGTGGGAGCTTCTTCTTTTTTACTTGTGCTTGGTTTACGTGGCATGCAGGAGTAATCGGTTGTTGTTTGGCTAATTTATTGGGTAGTAGACACGATATTAAGACGAATTAGACACGTGATGGTGGATGGATAAATGAAGTATTTGAAGGGAAGTATGTTCTATACTATCAATGAAGATTTCCTACCTCACCACTCTCTAATCCTGCTGCTTTCTCTTAAATTGCGAGCTGACTGACGGAGGAGGAAGTAGTCCTTATCCTTCTAGAGCCAACTGCGCCAGAAGTAAAAGTAACGGTTGGCCATTATCTAAATAAGAATTCAATCAACTACATGTACATGAAGCAGTAGCAGTAGTGGAGTCAGTGGTGGTGATTGTGGAGCAATGGTCCGGTCCTATCCTCTCCCAATTTTTTGTGAGGCTCTCCAACTTTTTTATGAGGCTCTTTTTGTGTAAGTTGTATAAGTTCGGCTCCACCCTGGAAAATCTGGCGTAGAAGGAAATGAATATTCTATAAATTGATGATTAGGGATCAAAAAAAGTTCATTATCAACGATCTCCAGTCATGATTTATTGTATCTCACAATCTCCTTCTTTCAAGTATCAGTAATAAACAATGAGGATATTTATTAAGCTACAATAACGGAAGCATGCAGTTTGCACAATTTTTGGTTATCATGTAGACCAGGTGAGGAGAAGAGGAGGTTAAGGTTGCTTAAAAATGTAAAAATACCTTGAAACAACATTATACAAGTCGAAACAATAATAATATGTTGGAAATCAGACTGGACATTATTTCTCGTCGCAAACAAATGAGTTCGGTTGGTGTGATGTGATGTTGTGTAAATAGAAAGCGGAACAATAAAAGACGAAGGCAGAAAGAGATTGAGAGTTTACAACACCAAGAAGGAAGAAGCAGAGGGCAACAGGGACTATATTTGATGCAAGTCAGCTTGTGTAGATGATTTATGCAAAACGGGAAGAAGTCTTCTGCTCTTCTTCCTCTTCAAAAGTGTTGTAAAATAGATGTAAGACTATCGATCCCGTCAGTTTTAGGAGACAGAAAGAGCAAAGCAGGAAAGAGAAGGAATTTTTGTTTGGTTAATAATTTAAATGGAGTAATAAGACGTCTTTGTGTGAGAGGGGCAGCAGTTCTACCACCACCACCTCCGAAGTTCGATAATTGTAAGAAGGAGAGACGAGGAGGAGGAGACGAAAGGGTGTCCGGACTGAGTCCCTCTTTTATCTAGAGGAAATAATATAAGTAAGTAAAAGAGGAAGAAAAGAAGGAAGAAGAAAAAGGTGGCAGTGGCAGTGGTAATTGAGAAAGAAAGTTTGTTGGGATAAAAATTTACATTTTGAGCAGTTATCTTCTTGACAATGAAAGTGTCATTACTCAAAGTCTAATTGTGTTAGTCTCCACGGGCATAAAACAGAGGGAGGACAAATGGTTAGGAAATATAAGTTAGAAGCTCATTTCTGCAACAATTACCTCCGATTACTACTCTGTTTCAACTTGGGTAAAAAGTAAGAAGTAAGAGGAAAGATTTAGGGAGCAGGGATTTTGTCGTCGTAGGGTCGGCGAAGGAGACGCAAGCAGCAGTCTTCTCCAATCCTGCGACATGGCGTAATCTCACAACCTGGTTTCAACTAACCAACCAACAGAGACGCAAACTCTCTCAAAGTTCACAATAATTAATTCCAGCTTCAGAACTTCTAGGTGAAAGCAACATGTGCATGCAAGCTATAAACTTTAAAAATTAACATATTTGTCTTGGGGTGAAATGTTTTTAAGTACCACAATCCCTGTATACAACATAATCTGTCGGTACTCCGTTGCCCTCCAGTGAGACAATTCATCTACGCCTGGTGGCTTTCGAGCAAATTCAATAGGGATTCGCGGAACCAAACAGCAAAGACTGTCAGACAGTTATCTAGATTGTCCCGAGGAAGTTTTATGAGGGACTTCCCCTTTAACCCAGATGAACATTAATAATCTCATTACTTCCAAACAGCATAAATGCATATAGTCCAGTGGAAACTGAGAAACTAAATTAATATCTAATTTCCGTAAGGGAATATATTTTATAAAATGTGGATTCCCAACAAGTCCGTTTGACCTTTTCTCAGCATCTAATTTAGTAAATATCACTTTCTTTAGTGTTTTGTCATAATGAGAGCTATTTACGCACCGTTCACAGCCATGGTAACCGTTAAACTGACAACTTACTTTTAGCATACTTCTACCAGGAGCGTCTGCATATATAACAACGAGTGACAGCTCTGTAATTTACATTGTCTACCGACACCCTCACGGCGTGAGTCAAGGCACTCCTGAACAAAACTATCAAGAAATTCTAAGTTTTGAGGTTTAGATTTCTCTCCAAATACACCAATTGCTAACGGTCTAAGATTAACGGGCCGATCAATAAAGCACATGATAGGCCAAATTGAAAAATTGCTGGTTTTACTTATGGGCAAACCATCAATATCTTTTTTTAGCGTCAATACATTTTCTGAAATTTTATTTCTTATTCCCCGTTTAAGTTGATCAGGAATTTTAGATTTTAACCCAAAATGACCATCAACCCAATAAAAACTATCACCAACTGATTGCTTTGCTATACTTTTAGGAGTGGATAGTAAGGTTCTAAAATCCTTGGGCAAAAACAAATTAGAATTACAACTATTAAATATTGGAATGAGGTCCTTCAAAGGCGAATGTGTTTAAAAATGTGCTTTAGGGCCTACTCGGCAAGACTCGACTTAATTGGGGTTGACTGTAAATCATCGTCAGAAGAATCCTCAACAGCTACAAAACCTTATATTTCAAAACAATCATTTTCACCCAAATCAAGACACTGATCAACCTAACCTAACGAATTTGAAATCTAATCTAAATCCCTCGCTGCTTCAGGTTTGCTTAATGCAACTAAACTAATAGGTAAGGTGGTTGATGGAATATTGTTAGAAACATTATCACAGATATCTTTAAGCATAAAACTAACACTATCTGCTATTTTCCTATGTTTCGTCCTCTCTGAATACCGATTATTCATTTTGTAGTATTGCTGATTTTGATGACGCGTCCACAAAGAAACCTTTGCTGATGCTCCTTTGCTGATGTCCACCGCCTCAGTCAAACGAATTGTTAAACCACTTCATTACATGTTGACGAATGAATTTTTCTTCAAGGAGTGTTTATACTCCATGTAGCTACGAATGGAATTTAAAGATTAACATTGACACGTTAGATTGAGTAACTTCATCAACACAGCTTTGTTGCTCGTGGTTTCAGAACCAGTTTGAAATAGGTCTTGTAAAATGACCATGAGCTGCTCCTCTCAAATTCAAAATCATCAAAATTTTCAAATCTTCATTCGCTAAAAATTTATAATACATTACTTATAATACAGTACAAATAACATTACTTGTAAAATTAGTATCGTTAGGTCCCCGTTTCTCCACTTCCATTAAAAACACTTCAATAAAGCTTTCTGGATCGTGGTCAGGCTTTGCCTTTTTTTTGGTATCAATATCATCGATACCAAAAGAAAGGAATCATCATGGTATCAATTTCATTCATGCCCTTAATCACATAGGAATTCATTATTATATAACAAAATTATGTAAGCAGAACTAAAAAAATAAACAATAGGTAAACTCACCCTTAAAAAATTCTGGAGTTCTTTAATACCCTTTTCATGAAGTTCAAACTGACTCCACTTTGGAAACCAATCTTTTACCCAGGGAAAAATTGTGTACCGATTGTTAAATCCAACCTCTTGGATAATGTTATCGTTGAGATGAACCGCCCTAGTTTTTTATGAGTTAAATGAAACCTGAATCCAGCAACCAATTTCCACCGCACATTAACTGCACTTGAGGCCAAATGAGCATCAACTTCCCAAATTCCATTTTTTCCGATATGGTTCTTAATTTCCGAAACGATTTCTCCAATTTCCTCTTGAAGGATGGCGTTCATCGAGTTCCTTTTACCGAAACCGAAATCTCGTAAAGTCCGAATTGTTTCGCAAATTTACCCGTTTCTTGTATTTCCTGACAAGTTGACAGGAATTTCTCATACATTGCATTGACGGTTATCATGACTGACATTTTTTAGGAAACGACTTATTAGTCCTAGCTATCGACAGCGATCTGCTATCTTCTTTAAGGAAAGATATCTATAAACGTGAAATCAAATACATTCAAAATACACAATACAGACATCATATTTTTATTGTTATATATAAGTTCAGAAAAACTTCCATAGAGAAATTCTATTTATAATAGTGGAAATATTGTTGGTGTCCAAATTGGGTTTAGATGCATTCCATGATTTTGATTCATTTATCAAAGGAATTTATCAGTTCATTTTAAAACGCCATCATAATATTTGTGTGGGATGAGTTGCCTGTTCAATGAAATTAACAGCCCGTAAATTTTAGTGGTATCTCTTTATTCTTTATACCGGGACAAGATTGAAGAATTTGGAAAGGATGGACGCTCACAATAATCATTGACATAAGTTTGCCTACCTTTCACGTCATGGGGGTGTATACTTTATAGAATGGGCGGAAATAATGTCGATAATCAAAAATCATTACAACGCTCCGACATAACTGGTGCTTTGCTTCTATCAAATACGCTACTAGGTTTGACTAGAGTTATATGGTCAAGCATTTCTTATGAAATATGTTAATAAATTAAGAAACCAATTACGTAAATATTTATTGATTCCATTTTATAAATCCAACTGACTCCGTGGAATGTGAATAATCTGTCATAAACAAATACGCTAATATTGGATCTGTATACAATTTTAATTTCCAAATCCCAATTCCCTGGGTTTTTATGATTGGACTCACAATGTAGAATGAGTGCAGTAGTTTCTCAATATATAATCAGTATATTGTATTCCGTAATTGACGGCGACTAGAATTATGGTAATATTGTTGTCACCGTCAATAGAACTAATAAAGGAGGGATACCCAATATACATATGTATGTAATGCAATTGACATCAATGGATTATCCCATTTAAAAATGTTTGTAATAATAAATTTGTAATCCGACTACCTTTTAATTTTAATCATCCTATAATTTATTATGTAGTTGTCAAATACACAGCGACTGTACATATATATTTTATCTATCTCTAAATCTAACTTTACTTTGTTCAGAACTAACTTTATTAGCCTAATGTGCTAATTCTATTGTCAATTGATAACAATGCAGTAATGGTGTAACTAACAATTGCGGATTGATAAGCGAGCATCGTGGATTGCTGGCATTGATAAAAATTATAGCCGAAACATCCTCCAAATATTCGAACGATTTTAATAGATTTAAGTTTGCGTGCTAAATATTTCTTTTGATTGCTAAAACACAAAGCTTTTCTCCACTTGGATTTCATCTCTTTCCCATTTTCATAAATATCTATTGTCATTGGCGTCATTACATTAATTAATATCTGGATCAGAACAGCAAGAGTTGGGATAAACAAGTACAATGGCATCGGAATTAACTTGTGCATTTTAATGGTAATATAATTATAAATAATACTCAACAAGAACCCAGTGAACATGAGAAGTGATACCATTGCCGCGAGTATATTCATCGTATTCTGCAATAATATTTGCAATGCGTTGTATTCCAATAAATATTTTGAAATGACACTTTTTGCAAAACTCTTTAATTCTAAAAATCTGCGATCAAAGTGCGCAATGCAGCTAACAATAAGATGAACTGCTATTGTTAACATGCAGATAGCCAAGGAAATGCTACGCGAGACCTATGATATTGGAATAATTGTAGATAACCGAAGTGGAAGGAAAATAACTTTAGCACTATTAATGTAGGACGGGGGAATCAAATACTTTCTCATAATGGAATGCGGATCTAGTTCAAACATCCCGACACCAAAAATGTAGAGAAAGAAAGGAATCATTCCAAACAGTGTGGTTGATATTGCTAAGACGATTCCAATCTTGTCCTTGAGTCCAACGTTTTTTGGTGAAGGTGCCGGTTTCGTCATTCCTGAAATCAAAAGAAAAACTCACAAGAGGAATATTCATGGTACATAGCAGTTCAATATACCCAACGATTTCTCGAGGGTGGTCAAGCCATTGAAGGAGGCTGAGAACGTACTAGATAAGAACAAATACATAATTTCTGACGCAACGGCTAATAGGCAAATGCAACCAAATAATATAGTAATCACAAGATCTAAGAAAGCAATATTAATAATCCCGAATATTTGCAGCACGATAAGTAAAAGATATGTTAGTGCGGCATGTAGAACAAATATAAACACAGATATTGCCCAAGGAATAAGCTTCTTGTATGAGGTTTCCGCCACAAGCTGCTTTTTCGAAATGTTCCACCCCATTGGACAAGGCCACATGTAAGAGTGCGCTTTGCTAAATAAATCAAGAGATTTCCACATTAACTGTGTTACAGGCATGGTTGCTTTTTATGGGTCAATTGAAATTTCAAACTGATTCAAGCGGAGTATTAGGCTGGATCGAAGTTATCTACAAATGGTTAAAAAAAACTCGCGAAGATAAAAGTTAATGACGTAGATCGCTTTCCCTGGAAACCGTAGGAACGGTGGCACTACAGATATGTTTTAGTATATCGATTAAATTTTAGTGAGGGCTGAAAAGGCACCGCCATAAGGTTGTTGGTTGTCTGAGACGAGAAATGATTTAGGAATAAAGACTGTCATTGAAATGACCCTCTTTGCATATTTTCTATGCAGCATATTTTATCGAGAATCGTCTAATATAATTTCTTGCTCTAATCGAAAATCATTACAACGTTGCGACATGAAGGGTGCTTTATTTTTAACTTAAAAATGATATATGTGGAAACATTTTTTTGTACTAACTAACGTCTGTTTGACAATAATAATTATAGAATCCTACTTATATAGCACAGGGTATGAAAGTTAGTTCTGCATTTACAAATTGTGCATTTATTAGCCAAACAATTACGTTTTTGGACGTGTCGTGAGATCACACTGCTCCTCCAGTTTTTGGTGACGGGTGCAGATTCGGGGTCAATTTTCTGGGATTTTGCATATTATATATGTATTTTCGTATTCCGGTCATGCTAAACCTACACCAGTGCTATGATTTTATTTTAGGTACATGGAAAATGAAGTGTTCGTCAATTAATTATGCCCAGTTGTTGGACGTTTGAGTTTATAAGTTTGTATGATGATTGAGTTTGTCAATAAAATCGTCTTGATCGATGATTTTTCCACATCGAGCTTGCCCAATAAAAAAAACACGAATCTAGAAAAATTTGAGTAGTAAAGTACTGCTTCAGGCTCTCCGATTCACAGTTGAGATGAATTGGCTAGAAGGGTGTTTGCCCTGTGCCGGTTTAAGCATTTCTCAGTAATCTTGTGACATCCACTAGATATGCATTACAAACGTTGTTCAGAAGCAACGTTACGTTAAGTTCGTTTACTGTGTTAATTCTATTGTCAATCGAAATCTATAGGTGTTAATCAATTGATAATTGTCTTCTATCGTTCATCATCTATCATGAATAAAATGTAATACATAGTTGACGTAATATTGTTGGAATGTGCTATGAACTTTTTAGGGTTGATAAATACATTCAATGCACATATATTGTTTGGAATTTCCAAGCCACACTTTCAGCAAAAAATCTGTCGCATGACAAGTAGGATTTATAAGTGATTATCCTAAAAAATTATGGGTATGAATTATGATATAGTATCACGTTAATAAATTGGTCCAACTCATGATTAAACGATTACCGTTATCAGATCAGAGACACTTTTAATCAATGCTAATCTCATAAGTCTTTACTTAGCTAATCTCATAAGTATTTTGAGACGAGAAATCTTATAAGTATTTTATGTAAGCTTTTTTGTATTCCTTCTTATCAGCTTTAATTTATCAAATAATATCAAATTTTTTGCATGAATTATTTTTAATTATTAATGAATTTGAATGTATTGATCTGTATTGATGTAAGTTTTTAAGTATTTATGTAAGCTTTTTGTACTGATGTGCCTTGAGACGTAATAACCCAGTCAACTGGGGTGTCTCATTGTAATAAATTATTATTATTATTATTATTATCATATATTAAGGCATACGTTAAAACGTTGTAAATCTCATTCAAAGTGAAAATATTGCAGTTAATGGCTAGTTCTGTACTTTATTTGGTTATATTTATCTTTTGTGAGTACAAGGTTTTTGTAAAAAAAATGAATAGAAAAAAATTGCGGTTAACCCAACAAAACAATTAGATACCGCAAATATTTCATACTAATGCCCGCGAACTTCCCATTAAAGCGCAAGTTTGCCTTCTTATCGCTAGTTGGCATCGGATCTCTAGGAAATGGAGTCGAAATCCTCGCCTGGATATCCGACAGTCCGGTTCGCAAACCGCTTGTGGTTGTGGTATGTCTTGTGGATGCAGGTTTTCTTGTCGGAATTTTTCTGGTGCCTTGTATGATTGCAGAAATCGGCGCTAACGAATGGGTGCATGCGAAATGTGGTGGGTTCGTCTTCTCGATTCTACATCCTGGTGGCTCTCCTTCGTGGCACAGCTTCTGTCCTCCACCTCGTTGAAATCTCGATGGATCGATATCACATAGTGTTCGACACATTAACTTACATGTAGAGAAGAACCTTTGTCTTCTTTTTGAGACGAATTCTCATATTCTGGCTTCTGGCTGGGTGGCTAATTGTCCCGTCGATACAGTGGGACCTAACTGGACAACGAGCTACCATTCATTGCATGTGTCTTGCAAATACAGGAGCAGACTTCGAAGTGTTTCGATGGTATTCGGCAATTTTGTATTTCCAATTACTATAATTTCGGCGACATACTGGTCAAGTGCTCGTGATCTAAGCGAGCGGGTTCGACCAATTATGGTGGATTAGACAGATTCTGTAAATTCCACAGTTAGCCGTCGCAATAAAATGACGGAGCGGGAGAGAACCGCGATGATGGTGTGCTTAACCATTATAGTAGCATAAGCGGGCTACCATTTGCGGTCGGATATGCCATCATTGGGTTTCTTCCGGCCGATATGCAAAAAAATCCTAGTTATACAACTATTTTTAGTTGGAATTCGGTATGCCAATTCTGCAAAGATTATAATTATTGATGGATTTTATAATCTGCACTTTCGAGATGGGTTTGATAAAGTTCTCTTTTGGTGGCGGTAATCAAGCTAATCTTGACACCATGAAATTTGTATGTTTGTTTTTTATGTAAACATCCACATTAAATAAGTTGTAAGCTAGACTGAAAAGTAACCGATTGGTTAAATTGTTATACCGGTATTCCAAGATAAGAATGTAGTTTTATTGAATGTAGTAAATGTTTATCACCGAGTTGCATTGTTGCCATGGTGATTAAATAATTGGTTAATTGAAAAATATATCACGAAACATAGGAAAGATTGCAAATCAGATAATTTAAATGCTTAGCAGCCGAACTCCGACTGATATCATGAAAAATCCTAAAAACCTGGAAATCACTTAATTAAATTCATATAATTAATACATTCAGTAATCCCAGAAAAAATCTATGCCTCGAAATGGCGAAATACCGACTAACGTGACTAACCTGATACTTAAAAATGCATAACAATTGCAAAGAATAAATTTTAGATTCAACATCACCTCCAGCTCATTTTCTGGAGCTAGTGTCCCCAAAACGGCTGCAACATTGCACACCTACATTGATGCGCGTGTCATAAAAATTCAGTTGTCAGTAACGTGATGACTAACAATATATTCACTAGCAATAGTAGCAATAGTACACACAAGTTTTAGAGATGACCTTATCATCCTATTGTACTAATTCTATTATTAATTGATAATAGAGCTGTAATTGTGTAACTTATAATTGCTGATTGATAGGCCAGCATCGTGGATTGTTTGCATTGATAAAACTTAAAGCCAAGACACCCGCCATAAATTTGGATGATTTTAATCGATTTCAGTTTTCGAGCTAGATATTTCTTTTCATGGCTCAAACATAAAGCTTTTCTCCACTTGGATTTCATTTCTTTCCCATTTTCATAAATATCTATTGCCATTGGAACCATTACACTAATTACTATCTGGATCAGAACTGCAACAGTTGGGAAATACAGGTACAACGGCATCGGAATTAACTTGTGCATTTTAATGGAAATATAATTAAAAATAAACCGTTACAAACGAATGTAAAGAAGGGGCGAAACAAAGTGTTTTGCTCTGGCATATTGGGTAAAATGA
>JAQFZJ010001151.1:0-12390 GCA_034695645.1 Folsomia fimetaria
CCATCTTCGAACTCGTCTCCTCATTTTGCATGTTCTACATGTGTGCCAAATTTCAAGTCGATCGGATAAGTTTTACGAGAGTTATCGCGAGACAGACCGACAGACATGACGACTACATAAGCCCTGGGTCGGCCTAAAAATGGAAATTAATTTTCAATTTTAATTACGCAGTCTCGAAGAAATTAATTTTAATTTCGTAATTTTAATTTCCTGAAATTTAGAAATTAGCTTTCAAATTAATTAATCTGTAAATTAATTGCGACAACCTTGCTGTATTTGTTTTATATAGAAATTTAAAACTTTGTGGCTTGTCAAAATGCAATATAAATGCAAGTTAAATGGTATACTATAACCGACCAAGTCGTGATATAACAGAACAATACATATGCATAAGCTTATATGTAGGTATGTTGTTTAGGTGACCATTTTGATTTTCAGGTTGGTCAACGACACATTGAAAAAGTCAATTATGTAATAGTCTAGGTTGTAAATTGAACTTATACAAATAAGCAAGAATAGTGCTAATATAGGAGACAATTGTCTGGTTGAATTTTACGTAATTATTAATTGGTAATTAATGAACAAACAAACTATATAGCTACTTATGCGATCCATACTAAATTTTTAGCAAATATCTACAATGATAATATTAATGTAAATATTAGCTCAAACATAAAAGTTTATAAGAGATATTGTCAAAACCCACACAGCGATACTATTTATTCTACGATACATTCACGGCTACATAGCATTATTCGAACTTATACAATTTGGATAAACAAAATTTGGTATGGATTAGTGAACTATTTTTTGTGGCATGCAAATGCAAATTTTATTGACTTTGAATCATTCTAATGATGGCTCATATTTGTAGTATTAAGATTACGTTAGTGTATTTATATTTAAATCTAGTGATTCAGATTTCTTGTGGTTTATATCCAATTCTGTTAATATGTACAATAATAGGTAGTAAATTATATTATGTTCACCCACGTGCCAGTCATGTCAATTCCTTTAAAGTCTATGTGTGAATTTTCCAACTTCGAATACATCTGTATTAAAATATCACATGCATAAATTTGGAGTGTGATTTTAAGTTTCGTGCTGTCGTTTATATGTACGAATAGCGTAGGCGAAATATTTTATTCATAACTAAATATTTATATTATTAGATGAATTGTATTAACTGTTTTCTTTGAATTAAGGATATCATAACAATCTATAACGCGTTTCCAAATTTTATTCCACTTATTATTACATACACAGATGTGTAAGTTTTTATATCAAAGATGAATTTAATTTCCCATCGTTTCACCAATATGATGGGACAACACTAATTAAAATTTGAATTCTTTTTTTGAATATCACACCATCCCCCCTGCTCATGAAATTGGCGTACGATTCCAAATAGATCGCTTCCACCCGTGCCAGCATTATAGGTATTCCTTTAAAATAATTCAGCACATTTAATATTCCCGCATAACTTGAAATGCATCAAAATTAAAACCTACTCCAGCTGATTTGATCGGAGACATTTCCTTTTTTGGTAGGAGTACACATCATCCAAATTATTACAGCTGCACACCTGTTCTAAATTTATTTGTTTTGTAGTTATGTCAATTCTTGGTACAATAGAACATCGTAACTCTGCCAACGCGTCACAACGATCCTCATCATTTTCGACGTTGCACGGATACCCATACTCCACTTCGCAAGCATGGAACGCATTCTCAATAAATCCATCCTTGCATTCACACTCGAAACCAGTGCCATTTATACCCACATATCGCTAGACAAATGCAGTATTGGAAAAGTGAAATCATCCAATAACTCAATTAAGTAATTCGAATTTGAACAAACCGTTGACGAAACGCATTTAGCATTTCGAATACACCCGCCGCCATCTATGGCGGGGTCGCACCGTGCTCCAACAACTCCATTTGACTTGCACCCTCCAACACAGCTACCCACCATAATTTCGTCATCATATTCTTCATAATCAGGATTTGGACAGCGGCACTGCATCCTGTCTTGTGATTGCTCACTATTTTAATTATGCATTTTTTGTATTACATACATCAAATAATTATAAATAACCCTCATTAGTAATTTAGTATTACCGGGTGCAAACCAAATTGTCTGTGCAAGGATAATCAAGTAAGCATGATGACAAGTAACCACTTCCGCAGAAACCGCCTCGTGTTGGGTAAGTGTCTGCCCTGCATTTGCATTTGTTAGTCGTCATGTCGCAGATCGCGCTTGGATGACAATATATATTGGCGCCTGCGCTCCCGTTTTGAATCAAACTTGCCGCTGCAGTAACTGAGCAGTAGCTTTCCACCTACGGTCAACAACTATATAGGTTCTTTAAACAATATTTGCAAGGTTTTATAAGTACCATTACCTTGCTCAAACAAGTTCCCTGTTGCGCAAACACAACTAATTCTAAGTCACTATTATTTAATGAGACAGTAAAACTTTCACCATTGTATGCCACACTGACTTCCGGGTCACAATCGCATTTTCCATTAAAACAAGTCAAGTTATGGCCACATTCTTCATTATGTGAACAGTTATTTGCTTTGACCTTCGTCGAGTTACAATCACCTTTACCGGAAGGATAGGTGGCAGATTGATTACTGGTTGCTTCTTGTTGCGCACACGTCCCATTAATTGAAGGGGAGTAAGTCGAGACACATTGACATTTGCCATCCATGGCACAAAACGCGTGCTCGACGCATTCCGCGGTTTGAGCTCTGTGGTAGCCAATAGCCAGATAATTTAAATTTGAGCGCATGTTTAAATAAATAAATTATATTTATCATTTTACCCTGATCCTAGTTCCTGTCCATTCTCTGCTTTTAATAGAACTTCGTATTTACACTTTTTATCCACCATGGCGTAACAGTTTCCGCCTTTCTTATCCAAATAAAGCATCCCATCCTGAAAAGCGCATGCGCAGATACTTCGTTTTAAAGTTTTGGAATATGTGCATGTCAACCAAGCATCCCCATCACAATGTTCCATATCACTACAACTCTCGCCCAATTTGCGACGAACTCTTTTTAAGCCAATGAACAAATCAACATTTTCCCCAAAAACTGAGCAAATTGACAAGCCCACGGTAAAAATGAGTAGTGCGAATTTTCTCATTTTTGCCAATGTATGATTTGCAAAATAAGCTTGATTTTAACGCACGACCTAACTCTCTGGAGACACTGCAAGATAGACTGCCAAACTATTGGGGCCACGCCCAAACTAGATGCAAATATTAATCTTAATAGCTGCTTAAACGTAAGTGATCAACTAATCTCTTAAACAGAGAACAGATCCTGTTTGATTTTTATATTTATATCTGCACTAATGTTGGAGAGTTTTGGTTGCAAGACTGGATACAAATATTGGTTCCATGATAAAAAAAAATCGCAAATTAATTAGATGATTAAGACACAATTTGAGGATTACACTAACATAATTTAGGTTTTACAGATAGGGATATTTGCAACAGCAGTTATGTAGCTAGGCTTATTTTGAAAAGACTGGAATTAATAAGCAAATGCAAATAAATATTGTTGTAATATAAAAAAAACTTCTGGAAACATATTATATTGGCATCATTAAAAGTATCCTTAATCCTTCACACTGTTGCATATCTAATATTGCACATATCTCAGAATTTTGATAATTTGACCTGACTGATTATAAAATTAAAGCCAAAACAATCTCAAATAAAGTCAGTCTGGTATTCCGGTAAATATTTACGCTTACGTTTACTCATGTATGTAGTAAACATGACGAAGTCTTGGTACCATAAAATACTGAATCATTCCTAAATAAACACCGATCTGTTAGAAATTGTTTAATCATAATAATCTCAACTTAAAAGTTCATGGCCAGCAAACAAGATTATAATTATGAGGCAATTTCTAAACGTTCGTCCAAATTAAACATTTGACCATGACTTGTTATTGAACTAGACTCTGTTCTAAAATCCATTTTTATAGCAACACCATTATTTCACTTGATCGTCTTGTCGGAATAAAATCAGTTTATCAGTTTCATTTCATCATTAGTTCATCACCCATTCGTTAGTTTATTGGAAGTCGTTACAAATTATACGAAAACCTAGAAATGGGGATTAAGTTACTCTTCATATTTCTTTTTGCAATTTTTCCATTTCGTAAGTCGTTATGGTTATAAATTACATAATACTTCTACGTTATCTGAATTAATTAGGTTACGGAAATAACTCTTTCTCATCTTACAGAAATCTCTGCAATATTTTGGGATGATTTACGAGGTGGGCATTTATTGTAATTTTTTAAAGTAAAGATTTTAATAAATGTATGTATGTGTTTGCTAACTTTAGTTAAATTTGGTCCACCAACGGTAAACCGCAATTATAAATATACCGACAATTTCAAAACGTCTGCTAGCTTTAAATTTAATTTAGGCAGGAGATGTCAACAACACAGCATTCACTCGTCTACCTCGCTTGGCCAATGACGCATCCAAACTTGGAATGAACAGTATCAGCCCAGATTGTGACAATGGTGGAAAATATTATGGTTATCGGTACAAGTGGCCAACTTATGACAACCTTATCCTTCTTTTTGACACAAATGGTGTCATTGCTGGAATACAGGCTTTGGTAAAATAAAACATTTGAACCCATAACCAACCACACTTTGCAAAATCAATAATTTGCAAAAAAACTGCACACTTTTATGTAAAGTTACCTAAGGACGAAGTTATGAAGCCAGGAAACCCTTATCGTTTCAATCAGGAGCCAATGTTTCAACCTGAAATCCTAAATGGGAAACGCTACACCGTTCTCACAGCTTATTTTGTCGAGCCAAGTAAGTTCATATTTGCCAAAAAAAATTCGCACACTTGCAAATTTTTTTTTTCCAACAGCGTCAATCTGCAAATCTGGCCGTTCACCTCAATCCATCCACTCTAATGGGACAGGGACAGGACTATTCCTTCAAAGCGGTCCAAATCCACGTAATCCCAACATCATAGTTGTCCCCACTTTACGATCTGCCGCCATCCGAGAAGGGTACACAGCCACTGAATGCCTCCCTGGAATGGGATTCCATAACTTTTGGGAACTAGATAAATGGGAAGAAACTTCATGCACAAGGGCACAACCTATCCAACTACTATACAATTTAAATGGGGGCATGATCGGATTCGTGTTTCAAGTATTTTCGTCTTCCATTACCCCACAATTTGAAATTCCGCCGACCAGGTTGATCAAGGTTAATGAATTATTATTTAATATGTTAGCAAATCGCGTAGAAAATGAGTCTAATGCATTGTTTTTGGTTGGATACAGGCAATTATTGGGGTGGAAAGAACACCCCAATGTATCATTGACCTTAACGAGAAACACGGGACGACTGCTCTTCATATTTATTTCATTGATAGGCCTTGGGAAATTAAATGTACTGTTTAAAATATACAAATGGAATATGTTTAAGTTAATACCTTCTTATGCTTAAAAGTATGTCGTAATAATAATTGCAGTCAATAAACAAAAACAAATTGCACATGTTTGGGTTTAAATCATTCTCAGCATCAAATAATTTTAGTTTCTAGTTATATATTACCATTTATATTGTTTTGTTGATGCTCCATGAATTGCATTATATAAAAAGTGGTGTGGTAGTTGGTTTCAATTACCCATAATTATGAATAATGTGTAGCGAAAGTTTAGCGAAAGTTTAGCGAAAAACCGAGGGTTAGCGAATGCTTGTTATTTCCTCATCCAGTACGTGCTAATGGGAATCACTAGGTGATACGTGGAGTATAACGATACCGACAAATTCAGTAGAAACACTAATAAAGTTTGATAACGTCATCACCGAATTAAAATTGGTATTAAATTTTAGTTGATAATTAGTAAATTGATTTATTAATAGTTTTAATTCAGGCTCATGAAGCTGGTAATACCAGGTATTTTATATAAATGAGTATTATTGTAATTTAATTCAATAGTATGCCAACCATTTTTTATTGTTTACTCTCATCAGGAAAATCACATATCCTGCAATCATCATAAGTAAGCTAATCCCAAACATGGCCCATTTTCCAGTTTCCATAATTTTCAATGGAAGCGCTAATCCCCACCATATTTCCTGATATGTGTTCTCTGGATGTGCGGCGACCTAATGCAAGATAACTAGTGATTATCTGAAGTATCAATAATTTGCAAATCTATAATTGCCTCATCAACCCAAAACAAAGGGAATATTGTGTCCTGGACATTCTGCAATTGCTTGATATCTTTAGACTTTCTCATGTCAACATTAAGTTGCATTCTTGCCGCGCTTTTTAGTACTAGTCCGGTATTCTGTAAATCACGTCTGAATTAATTGCGAAATTTTGCATGTAAAAATTTAAACTTACCGGTTCAAGTACAATATACGGTTCATGTTTTCCTCTGTCACCCGCGCCTAGCCCCGTCATCTCGCTATAGTAGGGATCTCCATGCAAAAAATGTGGATTAGAAATTAGTAGCGGTGCCCCAAATTTGCAAGGTCCAACCGAAAGTGCCCCACTTCTTGGACACTTTTCTTTCTCATCTTCCCCACAGAAACATTCATTATAAGAAATCCCTCCATCAAAGAAGTCTTGCGGGAATTCAAATCTGTACCCGGAAATTCCTTCAACTTGTTCCTCTCCTTTAAACATCATATACGCAGACCGGCAAATATCTCCGTTAAATCCACGTAGAATGGATTCCTTTGTAATAAAGGGCGGGTAAATTGAGCCGTCGGATCCATTTATCATGTTACAGGATTCACCACTCCAAATGTTTAGCGATTTTTTGTTACCAAAGGAAATAATATTTCCAATTTGAGATGTCTCTTTAATTCCTGCCTTGATCTCAATCTTTTTGGAGAGCGTAGCATTTTTCTATCAGATATTTAGATTTAGTTTTGATTTTTTGAAACCTAATTTAGTCTCATTTTACCCACAGCAGTAAAATATCCAAATGTATTGTTTGTCAGATATTCAACTCCTAGTAAGTTCGACATCGATTCAGCAATTTCCAAGTAAACCCCATCAAATAAAGCTGTCTTCATATTTCGGGCCACGAATAACGGCAGGTGATACATTTCGACGTACTCTTTTGCCGGGTAACGTATAAAATCTGGCCAATTGTTTAGCTCGTGAGCTATAGCCTGCGAAAAACAGTATATTAAATTTCACAATTCAAATTTTCAAACTTGGCGGAAATTTTTTAAATTATCATTTGCATACCACAATGGGTACATTTAGGATTGTAATCACATCCTCATCTGACCCGGAAGAAAGATCTCTTCTGAAGTGAAAATTTATTAGTGTTTGATAAGTAAACGTATCATTTTCCGCATCCAGTTTAACTGGAATATTCCTCCGCTTTTCCCTGTAATGCGATATGTTCCATTTTAGACGATTATCCCAATTCACTAATTTTAAGGCATACTCATAAACGTAAGGGCCAATCTCTTCCAGTTTAGGCAAACTTTTCCCAGCCGCTATATCTTCAGAGTTGCTAACATTATATTCCAATTCATTGCACCCGGAACAATCATCCAAAACAGGGATATCGTTCCAAAAAGTAGTATCCATCCAATCGTAAATAATTTTGTTGGTAAGCCTTGCATTTTAATGTCAGCTTATTTTTTACTTTCGAAAAATAAATTTCTGGTATTTATCAAGATAGATTCAATTTATAACAATTTGGCAAAGTTTAGATTCATTTATCGGTTTAGAACAAAAATCGAGCGACAATTGCACCAGATATGTGACGATACTACTTACAGAAATTATCAAATACTTTTTAGTTAGATATGTTATGTTAAAATTTACAAGGTTTATATGTTGATACTCGATAAATTACATTACATAATGGTAGTTATTGATAGATTGATTTCAGTTTATTACCCATAAAATTACCCATAATGTGCCAGCGAAGTTTAACAAATGCTTGTTATTTCCTCATACACTACGGGTTAATGGCATTCGTGGTGTAAGTGAGACGGGTGATATAACGATATTGGTTCATTTCAGTAGATACAATAAGTAATAAACTTTCCTTCATAATAAGTAAACTAAATTTATTATTAATTTTAATTCTCGAGCTCATCATGAACAATATAACGTATTTTATAAAATGACGTAATCATTAATTTCAATAGTATGCCAGCCATTTCTTATTATTTACTCTCACCAGGAAAATTATGCCTCCTGCAATAATCAAGAGGGAGCTAATACCCAACATGACCCACTTCCCAGTTTCCATAATTTTCAGTGGCATCGCTAATCGCCACCATAAATCTTGATAAGTCTTCTCTTGGTGCTCGACGACCTGAAGTAAAATAACAATTTATTATGTGAAGTATTTATCAATAATTTTGAAAGGATAATAACCTCATCCACCCAAAACAGGGGAAATATGGTATCCTGGACATTATGCAATTCCTTGATATCTTTTGACTTCCTCATTTCAACGTTCACTTGCATTCTTGCCGTGCCTTTTAATACTAGTCCGGTATTCTGAAAAAACAACACACTTGAATGAATTGTGGAATTTGGCTTGCAAAAATACGAAAATACCGGTTCCAGGACAAGATACGTTTCATGTTTCCCCTTTTCCGCTGCCCCCAACCCCGTCCTCTCCTCATAGTAGGCATCTCCATGCAAAAAATGTGGATTAGAAATTAGCAGAGGCGCCCCAAATTTGCAAGGTCCAATTGAAAGTGCCCCACTTTTCGGACACTTATTTTTCTCATCTTCCCCACAGAAGCATTCATTATAGGAAGTTCCTCCATCGAAGAAATCTAGCGGGAGACCAAATCTGTATCCCGAAATTCCTTCAACTTGTTCCTCTCCTTTAAATGTCATATACACAGAGCGGCAAATATCTCCATTAAATCCACGTAGTATAGATTCCTTTGTTACGAAGGGCGGGTAAAGTGAGGCGTCGGACCCGTTTATCATGTTGCAGGGTTCCCCACCCCAAATATTTAACGATTTCTTGTTATCAAAAGTAATGATATTCCCAATTTGAGAAGTGTCTTTAAATCCTGCATTGATCTCAAACTTTTTGGAAAGTGTATCGTTTTTCTATAAAAAGTTTGGCAATTATTATGTAAGTTTAACGAGATCTGGGCTTATTTTACCCACATCAATAAAATATCCAAACGTGTTTTTCGGTAGGTAATCAACTCCTAGAAGATTTGACATCGATTCAGCAATTTCCAAGTAAACTCCATCAAATAAAGCCGTCTTCACTTTCCGATCAACAAATAGCGGCAAGTGGTACATTTCGACATATTGTTTCGCCATGTAGCGTACAAATCCTGGCCAATTATTTAATTCGTGAGCAATAGCCTGTGAAATCATACATCATGTTAAGTTTCTGCAAGTTTTAAAAGTTTCGGGAAATAAATATATATGCATACAACGATGGGAACATTTAACATTGTAATGACATCCTCATCTGACCCCGAAGAAAGATCTCTTCTGAAGTGAAAATGCATTAGTGTTTGATAGGTAAATGTATCATTTTCCGGATCCAGACGCACTGGGACATTCCAACGTTTTTCCCTGTAATGCGATAAATTCCATCATTTGACAATCATTTGATTTAATTGTTGACAATTTTCATGTTTACTCATAAACGTAAGGACCAATTTCCTCCAATTTGGGCAAACTCTTTCCAGATTCTATATCTTCAGAGTTGCTAACATTATAGAGATAAACTTTGAAAAAGATTTTTGCCTTGATGTTTGTGAATTCTTCATAAAGTTCGTTGCCTTCTTCAAATCTGAGCATCTGAAGGAAAATTGATTGTTAATAAAACGATATGATCCACAGTTTTCATTAATTATTGCTTACCTGCTTAATTTTCCAGTGCATTGCACCCGGTATGATAACCCAAAACAGGGATATCGTGCCAAAGAGAAGTATGAATCCAATCGTGAATAATTTTGTTGGCAGGTCTTGCATTTCAATGTCAACCAACTTTTGTGATTGTGTTTATTAAGAAAACTTCAATTTAGAACAGCTCAAAAAAAAATTATTATACGTTTATTTCTCGTTTTAGGATTTATTTAGCAAAAATCGAGCATAAATTGCAATGGATTTGAGGTTATTACAGAATGCCTCAAAGCACTACAATTTAGTGTTCTGGCTGGAGATTAAGATATTCTCATTTATTCAATGTTTCAACAAACTGCATCAGAATGAACTTGTGATTAACAATTTCGCAATTCTTACAAGACCTCCTTGTTCATGTTCATCCAGTAATTATCCTGTCTGTCTTTTTTGCGGTCATTCTGGACTTGATCTTTTAGAAATCGCTTGTTAACATCATTATCACGATTCATAACTCACTTTCCCATTCTTCGTTTCTTTCACAATTATGTATGTTAAGTAATTACCTGCATCTGTTATTGGAAAACATATCCACGTGCAAACAACCCGGATATAAAGAAGAAAATTATTTTATTTCTCTGGTAATTCTTTTACGTCAATTTTTACAGAAAATACGATTTGAAAAATAAAAGCAGATTCCAATCTTCACCCAGATTGCACATAATCATTTCTCCATTATTTGTTTCCCAGGAGGTAATAAACTTTGCTTATCACATCCCATTTAAATCATATTTATTCCCAGCATCTTTGTATCGTTCGCACGACTCTCCACCCTCAATAAATATGCTTCCAATAACATGTTTTCTAGCTCAAATTTTAATTGCGTTCCGTGTACATATTTATGTCAGTAATTATATTAAGCTCAACAGTAATGATATGTTTGGTTGTTCATTTATAAATCTCACAAAGCATTATCTTTAGCATTGTTGTGCAAGTGAATTGTTTATAAAACACTTCAGTTATTCAGATTAAACAGCTTATTAAGTTTTTATGTAACTTGAAATTACTTGTAAATTTATGTCGTAGGTGGTTACTAATTATTTAGCACGCATAATAATTAAAATGTGCCGATCTGAAACATCAAGATATTTTACGGAAAAAGATGGAGGATGCATTGGAGTCTGGGGATAAGGACCGGAATTATGATCGCATTGTTCAAAATATGCCTTGGATGGTGATGTTGGTGTTGGGTGAGCTGATGTTATCACAGTGATAAACATCAATCCCAAAAAGTTAAATCCGTACCGGTTTTCGCAAGAAAGTACGAAAAATATTATCCTCGACTCGACCATCTTCTATCATTTGGCCATTGACCACATAAATGCATTGGTAACAGGATGACCCAATTAAATAATGTACATACTTATATGCATAATAACCTACAGTGCAGCCTTCATATTAGCCCGAGCCAGTGTTGTTTTTTACACCTTCACACTTTCTACAACTTTACCAAACTTCACATAAATCGATTTTGAATCATCCTACTAAATTTCAAGTCGATTCATCAAGTTTTTTAAAAACCGGTATGGGTCATCCTATACGACCCCTCCAGCCAAAAATTCCGTTAAACTATCGCTGTATATTTCCCTAGTTTCGTAATTTCAATCACCATACGAAATTTCAGCTGAATTCAACAACATTGAAAAACCGGTGTGGGTCATCCTAGTGGGTCCTTATGACAACAAATCCGACAAAATACTTTGTCCAAGACCCATATCAACATCCATACAAAATTTCAGCTTCCTAGCACCACTTTGAAAATTTGGTGCATTTTATTCGACCCCACCCGACCTAAACAACCCCCACCGGTCCCCCTGTTGACCGATTTGGCTCATCTTCGAACTCGGTTCCTAACTTTGTCCATATTATGTGTGTGCAAAATTTCAAGTCGATCGGATAAGTTTGAAGAGAGTTATCGCAACACAGACAGACGGACAGACGGACAGACGGACAGACCGGGTACATAAGCCCTGGCTCGGGCTAAAAAGTAGGGGGCATTCATCCACGGGAAATACACCACTTTCATTTTACAACGACTTGGCCCTCCAAATACATCCAAAGTGAGATTCTATTCAACTGCATTCAATACTTTTCCCATTTCCAGCCTGTTCAAATCCAACCTCTAAACTTTGCTACCTTCACTCAACCCTTGTGCGAATTCTGCCAGATATCAACTTATCTCCATTCTTTTGCACAAACTGTACAACGACCATATTGAGGGAATTAAAGTACTCTTTCTTCACGCGTCACTTAAAACCTCTTCCAATGCTTGGAATTCACTTTTAACTTCATCGCTTTCTACCTTTTAAACCTGCATTCCCTAAGTGATCACTAACTATGTACATATATTCGGTGTTACAAGAAAGGCGGGGTAAGAGCTATGCTCTCATGGCTCAGCGAATTTTTGTTTTGCAATGGCGAAATGAGATCGCATTAGAGTCAAATAGAATTGTGTTT
>JAQFZJ010001152.1:0-12389 GCA_034695645.1 Folsomia fimetaria
TGGAATTAACAGATCCCCGAAACCTCTGATTAAGGAGATTATATTAGTAGATGATGCTTCCGAACGAGACTTTTTAGGAAAGAAATGTAATTAATTTCTTACATTTGTCCCTGAAAAAAAGTAATTTCTTTCTTGTGTTCCAGTGGAAGATTATGTCGCCCGTCTTCCAACCTCAGTTAGGGTATTCAGGACTGGAAAACGCTCAGGTCTTATTCGTGCACGACTTCTCGGTGCCAAAAATGCAAAGGTGGAATTTAGATTTCAACAAATTAGTAATACTGATATGTAACATTCGTAATGTATTTTGAATTCCACAGGGCAAAGTACTTACGTTTTTGGACGCTCATTGCGAGTGTACAGAAGGTTAGTTAAAATTCATTAATTAAAAGATGTGCATTACTAAATTGAAATGAAATGTAGGTTGGTTGGAGCCTTTACTGCATGAAATAGCCATTGATAAGAAATCCGTGGTTTGTCCAATCATTGATGTCATATCTGATAATAACTTCGAGTACGTGACAGGTGAGTTCACTATATTTTAATTACCTAATAATGCCTATTAAGAAGTTTCGAAGTATAAAGTTGCTTAATTCTCGTATAATTCTCGTGTAGCGAGCGATATGACATGGGGAGGTTTCAACTGGAAGTTGAACTTTCGATGGTATGTATTTGGTACTATACGAAATACACGGTCATGTGTACTAAATTTTTGTTTAATTGTAGGTACCGCGTTCCCCAAAGGGAGATGGAGCGACGAAACGGAGACAGGACTCTCCCATTGTTAACACCTACCATGGTAAAATTGTATTCTATTCATAATGGCAGTATATTACACTGTACTAAGACTAATAAATCCTATTTTTCAGGCCGGAGGACTGTTTTCTATTGATAAGGACTATTTCTATGAGATTGGTTCTTACGATGAAGGCATGGACGTTTGGGGTGGAGAAAACCTCGAAATGTCCTTTCGGGTCAGTGTTTCTTAAAACACATTCGTTTTGTTCTATATTTCAAAATGAACATCTAACCTCAAATTATTTCCTTAATGATATCCTAACAGTCCAAACTTCCAATGAATCCGTTATTTCAGTTGGGTTTATTTTTATTTTTTTATTTTTTGTCGAGTACAGGTTTGGCAATGCGGTGGTTCGTTAAAGATTGCAACTTGCTCGCATGTCGGGTTAGTCTGCTACCACATTGATAGATTTTTTGCATGAAGCAAAGTGTAGAGAAAGAAGTAATTCAATAATTTTTCGCGGCAGACATGTCTTCCGTGACAAAAGCCCGTACAGTTTTCCAGGGGGTGTGTCTAAGATCATCCTCCACAATACAGCTCGGGTCGCCACGGTTTGGCTTGATCAATGGGTTGAATTTTATTTTTCAATGAGCCCAGGTTATTATTATTTATCTTTCATTTTGCTACCGGCTACTAAATTTTTAATACTAAAAGCGCTCTTGTTTGTCTAACGTTGTGTCGAGCTTTTGTGTTGTTATTGTGTATGTATTGCAATCAAGTCCTTGGTTTGACTAACAGTAGCTTTAGCTATAATAAGGCATTATATCTTAGCCAGGCATATCGGTGGGATTAATACGCAAACTAGTTTAATTATCATTGATTAGTTGGAATTTATTAAGTTTAACCAGTGCATTTTATGTATTATCATTCTTTCGTATGTATTGTATCCAAATTAAATCCTCTTCTATCTTCCTCTTCCATTAACCCTCTCTCTTCCTTATGAAATCTGTCTAAATGTTTGTTTGTATAACTTTTCTAAAGGGTTTGTATTGTTCGTAATGATCATGTGCAGGTGTGGATGTGTGGAGGGAGGTTAATCATCACGCCTTGTAGCCGCGTTGGGCACTGTTTTAGGAAGACCACTCCTTACTCTTTTCCAGGAGGTACATCACACATTGTCGATCGAAATAATGGACGACTCGCAGAAGTGTGGCTCGACGAATATCGGAATTTTTATATTTCAATGTTCCCAGGTTCTCAGATTTTCGTCAAAAAATTCCACATCACTTTCACAATATAAGAACACGCAATAAACCACACACCTACACACTTTTCAGAATTTCCCTTGCATGATTGCAATTTAATTTATTTTTAATGATTGAATTCAAAGATTTTATTTATCCTTACATTTGACTGACAGGAAAGAATCAAGAGAATTATTCGTAGCACCTTTGAGTTATATATACTTGCACAATATTATCTGTAGTGGTTGGGTGGTACTGGTGGCATGCAATTTGTGTACTATATGTTTTCGGTTTTTGGAAAATTGTTGCTTTCCATTTCACAACTAACACGCTAACTGATGCTTAAATATTTTATTTTGCATGTTGCATTGCATAAAATGAAATTGTAAGTGTAGACTTAATTTAAATTTTATAATGGAATTAGGAGCCAAATCAGTTGACGTTGGGGATGTATCTGGTCGTGTCAAATTGAGGAAAGATTTAAAATGCAAGAGCTTTAGATGGTATTTGGAACACATTTATCCGGAGGTAATATAAGATCTTTTGAAATTTGGATTCAACTGATGTACGTATTAATTTATATTTCTTCTCTATTAGTCACCAATGCCTCTTGTAAGTATTTTTTATCGTATTACGAACATTTCATTGTTCATAGAACGTTTAACGAAGTATGTACTCCTGAATTTGTAGGATTACTTCCACCTTGGCGAAATTCGAAACGAGGAGACGCAATACTGCTTGGACACGATGGGAAGAAAAAGCGGTGAAATTGTGGGCATGGGGTACTGCCATGGACTAGGAGGCAACCAGGTAAAGTGTTTCGTGTATTTTATTTGATATTTGTTTAAATTGATCATGTTCGGTGGATTAATGAATGTGCTGTTCATTTTTATAGGTTTTTGCCTACACTAAACGACAACAAGTTATGTCCGACGATAATTGTTTGGACGCTACGTCTTCCAATAATGCTCAAGTGAAGCTGGTCAGATGTCACGGTCTTGGAGGTAGGACATAATTCAAAGAATATAATACATTGAACAAACTGATTCATTCAATTTTGTATGTAGGAAATCAAGCTTGGCATTACAGCCAGTCGGAGAAAAGCATAAAGCACGTATCAAGTGGAAAGTGTAAGCGCTTTGAGTTTACAATACATGTTTACAATACATACGAATTTAGTCTTGACGGATTAACCAATACTAATTAATTAATAATTGACTTATCCTCTAGGCCTCTCAAGACCTACAGACGGTGATGTAACAGCCCCACTATTATTAAAATGCGATGGAACTGATGGTTAGTGTCCATTATTAGTTCTTATTGATTTGTGATTGTAAATCTTAATGAGCAATGAACTGGTCCACTGATTGAGATTGCATTTTAAATTGTCTTAATTTTTACAGGTCAAAAATGGATCATGGATTCGAAATTCAAATGGCAAGCAGCAAAGGATGAAGAAGAAGAATAATAGCTTGAAATCCCTACAGTAGTAGACTGAAAATGCACTGATTCTGAATCAATAGTCAATTTATATTGTTTATCACTTCCATTATTATTCAAGAGTAGGAACAAGCAGAAAACTAAAGTAAATTTCCAATCAACCAATAATTTTATACGCGATTTGCTAATTAGAAGTAGTATAAAGTATTTGTACTAATTTAAAGGATATTCGTAAACGAGGACATTCCAATCAAGACATTTCACGTCATTCAGTACTTACAGATGAGAAACTTATGCTGTGCTCTGTTCGACATTTCTATTGCATTGGTGCAAAATGTGATGATTTTGTAAGTTTAGGTCCTATAATTCCTCGAAATAGTAAACATTCCATTTCAGACATATCTAGAAAATTATATTCCGAAGGCTTGTTCTCAGTTTCACAGTTTTGTAAATATATGAGATTTGATTTCATAAGTTCCAAAGTTTTATGGTGCAAGGAAACTAGTAATTTATTTGAATCTATTTTTGAATTTTCGGTAATCAGTTTGTGTTGTTTTGTATGCCAAAAGTTTGTATCCCCTGTTCACTGAGCATATTTATTCGTTTATTAATAGATATCATGAGCAACTGACTGGTCGACTGATTGAGAGATTGAATTTTGAACTGTACTTTTTTATTTATTTGGATTGTAGAATGATTATTATGCGAAACAGATCATAATAATATTGGGTATTTGATTAAATACAATAATATGTAAGTAAATAATTCTAAACCAAGTCAGTAAATCAACGATGCAATCATATACAATACATATAGAAGAAATAAACACATCAAGTTTTTGAGTAATTTTAGGATACGTAGAATATTATCTGGTATTTGTAAGAAGGGTACTATAATAATTTAGGTATGTATTGTACTCTTAGTGGTTGGATGTAGGTAATACAAAAAGTTTTAAAAATAGATCGAATCAAGAAATCGAATTGAATCGGAGAAATAAACCAAGAACAATTTTATATTATCAAATGACAAAAAATATATACATTTCGTGTTCGCAATTTATTTATCATTTGTTTTGGGTACTTGACAAACAAGTCAAAATGCCAGAATGGATGATTTTGAAAAACCACAAATTCTGTGGCTTGATATTTGAGCGTTGCATGAGGATATTGAATTGACGAAACAAAGACTGGTGAAAACAGCACAAAGAAATCCAATCGGTTCGTTGAATACATATTTTGTCGTTGTCAACGTATTTTATGAATTTTAGCCCCCGTGGGGGGGTGGACCGCTGTGTTACATTGTGGCAGGTGCTGGCTATGGCTATACGTTGAATTAAATCAGTGCATAGGGTCCACAAAACAAAGCAGCGGATACTGTACTGCAAACTTGTACCTATACAAACTACCGGATGATTATGCTTGATACACATTAGAGATCCCAAAAGCCCAATATCTGTACAACACTCCCTACCAGCATCACCGCATTTTAAACCCACTCTTACACTTAACTAACCTTACGGCAGATCCAATTGTAATTGCATTCTATTCATTCATAATCCATTGTTGTTGTTAATCCCAACTACTTTTGATGGTGGAACACAACAATACCAAATCAAATCAACGATCAACCCAACCATTTTTTGTAGCATTCATTTAATTTCATGCCTCCAGTTAACTTGTGCTTTATTCATTTCATACATTTTTTGGATGCTGATTCTGTAGAAGCAATTTCTCATCATCTCTCAACAAGCAGTTTGTATACATACATTCCTTAATGTTTAAAGGGCATCAAATTACTGGCATTTTTGCTGTTTTTAGCATACCACAGTACAGATACAGTAAAGGTATCTACTGGGGTGGTACGCTGTGTGCAGTACAGTGGTGGCATTCCATTCTTTTCTTTTCTTATAAATAAAGATGCAATAATAATGGGATGTGCACAATAATAGCCAGTTTGGAGAGACGAATAATAGGAAAAGAACAACAATAATGTGAATTAGTTTCGAGTTGGATGGAACTTTCAACAAATCACAATCTCATCGTGAGCAATTGGATATGATGATGATGAGATGACTTTGTATAAAAACTTTGAATGCATTTAACAAAAATCCTTCAAATGTATATCAAGAATGGGACGAAAAGTCATAATGTGCCCCACACATTCGTCAACTTGACAATTTAAAATTAAAATGTACAATATTTTTGACTTTTAAGCATATTATTTCGTTTGCTTCTTGCCCAGGCTGGTAAGGTCGTCGTCATATTCATGACTCAAATTACAAATTGTATTCCCGTAATTTACATGATATAAACATTATACTGATAAGATAAGCCCACTACTGGGCAGAGGATGATCAAGGTAATAACAACAGGCAGTTATCAGCACCTGAGCTAAATGGATTGAATATTATATTCAAATGACCGTTTAAAAATGAATGGTAAAAATGGGTTGTGTTCTGTGTGTTTATCATAACTACAATTTCTATGTATGTATTTGTCGTCTATTTACCTGTATATGTGTACTATAGTTTATGGTAGGTTTGAACCTAATGCAAATATGCAATGTGCAATGTTATACTTAAGTATTTAATCACCTCACTCACCAACATTAAATCATGTCTAATTTTAAGTAAACTTGAACAAGTTGGAAATATGCAAATTGAAAGAGATCATCGTTTTAATGCTGTCAATTTGTCATCCTCACTGCTCATGCAAAAGCAGATTAGTAAAGGTATATATTTTGTCCCAAATTTTAAATGTATATATATTATTTTTATATAAAACTCGCACGCTTTGCTTTTGCGAGTCTCTTTTTTATCATCAAATCTTTATCATAAGTAATACTTACCTGTAACAAAATAACCCCTCTGTTATTTTTTGTGGATTTGGATAAGGACAAGGTAGAATGCACACAAATACCAAGCAAGCCCATACCATATTATACATAACATGCTTCAACTACACTACTTACTACAATATTAACTACATGAGGTACAATTAACCAACCTGTTGCCTTTTTTACCTACATGTGCATTACCATTACTTACCTATTGTTAGTTACGTATCACTACTGCTTCAATTTATAAAAGCTTAGTTCAAGTTTAGTTTTAGTTTAGAGATTGAACTGAACCTTATATTGGGTTTAAGTTCAACCACTGCATATTATTCAATGTTCAAAAAAAAGGTTATTATTATTTGATTACCTTTACACTCATTCATACATAGGAAACAAGCAACATTTAAAAATCTCCCCAACTCCACTCATTTCCATTGCATACTTATTTATTATGAATTTCATTAGCATGCACACATTTACAGTCAAATTGATAGTTGGACTGTTTTAACCAGCTTTGTACAGTTCACGACAAGAGTATCGTTAGAATAAGTGATGGAATTGATGGCAACGAGGGATAAAGAAGGATTTAATATATCACCGTTCTCGTTTACATTATTACCACAACCACAAAAGCGCAGGTGGTTGTTGAGGTGCGTGAATTCGTGTAACAACGCTGCTCTCATATTGATATCAGCAAACAATAAGAGTTGAGTTTGCCCACTTCAGTTATTAGATTTGTCAAAATTTTGTGAATTTTATTTTACAAAAATGGTGCTCAAAAAGTGCGAAAAATGTGTAAAAGGGTTCCGATCCAGCATTCAGAAGGAAACGCTTTGTGCAAAGTGTACGATTGAGAACTTACCAACGCTGGAAAATGTTGGACTTGTGGAACAGGAATTTAATAAGATTGCGGGTGAGTGAGGAATTGGAATGACAATTTATGTATTGCAATTGTGCTCATAATAATAATTAAGTAAATAATTGTGAATTCAACAACAGAACAGATTTATGGGAGTTGCGAACGTGAAGCAGATCTTTTGAATGTAAATGATATTTTCAATCATGCCAGTCGTTTGGAAACTTTGCAAAAACAGTGCAATTCAATCAAATCTACGAAAGTAAGAAAGAATAATTTGTTTTGTTTGAATTGCAAATTAATGTCATTCTAATATTTTAAAGGATCGTCAGAAAAGAAATCGAGAAATCCACAGAATCCAAGAAGAAAATGAAGCTATTCGGGACAAAGTCAAAAGTATGAGTGAGATGGTCATGTCGGTAAGTAAGTTTTGTGGATGGAAGCGTTTTTGGTTTGAATGTTTTGGAAAAATTCTGAAAATCATGATTTATGATCAGGCTATCCTGCTCACCAATACGACAAATTTCAAGGAGGCTGATTCTATAGACGGGCGGAAGCTGGTTTTGTCACCTCCGAAAAGCTTGGCCCCCGCCATCACTAAAAAGAATAATGTACCACCAGCAGCAAACTCATCAGAAGTGTTTAACGTTTCTCTTAAAAAGATTGCTGAAGAAAATTCAGCAAACAAAAGTGTCAGTCCAAAAGAATTGGTGGTACCTTCACCCCCGATTTTTAAAGTTCCTGCAACTCCTGTAAGTAAGCAAGGCGCTGTCGTGTACAACACTCCACCTTCACTTTCCACCAAAGAAGATCCACATCGTGTTCAGTCTGCAAATAAGGATAAGCTTATGCCCCTCAAGTCATCCATCAGCGTTTGTGTTCAACGTCCAGAGAAAAAACTAGTCTTGTCTGATCTGGTAACTCCTGCAAGGCCTAATGATAAAGACGACGATGTGATGCAGGAAGAACAATCCGACAATGAGGATGAATTAATGCCCCTTAAAAGATCAAATAGTGTGAGAAATAAAATTCAGGTGAGCATGTGAAATTTTATGGTTATGGAAGAATATGCGCTTATCGATGATTCAATTTGTTTAGGCATTTGAAGCATTAAGCCGTCGCGCAAGCACGGGTACATATGATCGGGGAGTATCACCGCGTCGTAAGCTGAAGTTTTAATTTAGATTTTAGTGGGGTTATTGTACCCCGTATATAATTAGAATTGTACGAGTTGATTTATATTAAACCAAAAATTAGTATAATGAATCAGATAGGGAATTATTAATTAAGTATTATGTTCAATTCAGTCATGTCGAATTACGGTGAAATGCAACCATTAAATGAACCATTATCTAAAGGATACCGATATAACCGCACATGTCAATTATCAAACAACATTATCAAGTTTCATTCACAATTTATTTTAAAAGACGTTCTTCAATGGTTCGATTTTTTACCACCCATGCAATTTTCTTTCTCTAATCAATAAAGCTTTTTTGTCTTCATATTATTATTATTACTATTTACGGACTTCCAATTAAATATTTTCGGTTTTTTCTCATCCTCCCAAAAATCTTGGCCCTGCTCATCAAGTTTCTTGTCTTCGTGTCTTATCAAATAGTCACATCTTATATCAATCCTTTCCAGCTTTGTACCCACGATGCTTTGATACAGGATGTAGAACAGCCAAAAGACAGCGGACAGGATGAAGTAAAGGTTGACCGCCCCCTGAAGCCAGTAGTAATCCTTTTGAGAAGTTGGCGTAAGTATAAGTAGAAATGTGGAGCAACGTAACAGCTCCACATACGACCCCCATGGGTTTCCTTCTGAAAGAAGACCGATGGAAGTGAGGGATGAGATAAGATGAAACACTGTCATCACGATCGTAATCTCGTCCAAGCTCTGAAATGAATGAGATTGTCACTCAAAATCAAAACAAACTTTCTCCTCAAAACAATTTGTTTTCTACTCTAGAAAAAACAAACTTTTGATTTCAAAAAGTTTTGTAGACACTTTATGGCATGAATGAATGGTATACGTACTAACTACAATAATACGTCACGAATGCATATTTCCCTAATATTTGAGACTTTCTCCGAAATATAGTCACTTTGGGTTTGTTTGTGAACTTTCTTTACGACATTTTTTTTATTGATAATAATGACAGCTTTCACCCCGATTGACCGAAAAATGAGGCTGCCCACGTCATAATATTTTTATAGTGACTGGTTTGTGTGGCGTGTTGAGCTACTTACTAACTTCAGGCGTGGTGTGATGAGTGACAGTCCAAACAAGTCAACTTTCTTTTGCTTGATGTATGAGATGATGACTCAAACCTCAAACGAGTAGTGGATGTGGATTTACTTTCTTTTATTGCCAAACTAATAAACGACTCACACTGACTGCGTCTTTTCTTGCTACCACGAAATTTCCTACTCGCTTGTCATCATCACTTTGAACATAAATTTTGGCACTTCGTAAAATAGTGATAAAAATAAGGCCAGGAGTCTAGGAACACAAATTAACCACCTTGACGTTTTTTTATGAAGGCTTATATAATAGCGTGACATGATGACTTTCCTAGTAAATATTTAGCTTTGAGATTTTCCTACCAATTTCAAACATTTGATTGCCTTTACTTTTAAGATTGCACTTTCTAAGTACTTTCTACCTGGTGCAAATATTAGTTTGCAATAGCTTGCCAAAAATTACATGTACAAATTTTGCAAAGCAAGACTTACCCCTTTCTTCAAAGCAAACTCTTGAAAGACTAGACACACCATGAAGAAATGTACCAGAATGTAAGCTTGTAACCATTTGGGCAAAATAATTACAAATTTTGGTCTTGGTTTTATCTGAAATTAAAAAGTTCAAGAATTTCATCATCAAAAAAATTGTACATTTCCACCCACATTACATTACAACTTTAATTTTGTATGGCTAAAATAACATCGACTTTCCATCCGTTATGAAAGAGCACACAAACCACCAACCAAGAAAAAAAATGTCATTTCAAGTTATCATCATTTGCCCACCACGACGCACACGGTTGGTCGGTGGGATCGATGACAAATAAAATGTTGGTGAATACCCATCCGCAACCAAAAGAGAAAGTTCTGCCACTATATGTACCACCTACAAGTTAGTATTTTGTTACAACCATCCAGAGACTTACATCCACTTTATCACTGTCACGACCTAGCCGAGTTGAACCTGGAATCCAACTAGGTCCATAAAAAACAGCTTTGAAACTGTCCATCCAGGTGGATTGGATTTTACTCCATTGAAACAACGCTGGCCAACGGTAGTACTGTACATAAAAAGAAATCTTATATAAATATAAAACCATATTATTGAATACAATTTGTGGCACACCATTTGCCAAACTGGATTATGGGACTTGTGTTGAAATACAATTCCAAAAACTAGCTCTTCATTTTTCCTCGCTTCTTGAAAAGTTCCG
The DNA here is from genome assembly GCA_034695645.1 of Folsomia fimetaria. Lineage (NCBI taxonomy): Eukaryota > Metazoa > Arthropoda > Collembola > Entomobryomorpha > Isotomidae > Folsomia > Folsomia fimetaria. The sequence goes on from JAQFZJ010001152.1 coordinate 10,575, forward strand.
AATATTCGGTCCCAGATTATGAACACTCCTCCGAAATTTTTGTCCAACACGTACCGATTACAACCTATGTACATGGTAAAAATACCTGGGTATGATTGAAGTGCATATCTCAATGATAAATGGAATTATTAACCAGTGACCCATACCATGATGCACTTTATGGTGGGATGGCGTATTAAAGATGTATTCCAAGGGTCCCAGATTTCCCACCAGCGATGTATGAATCCATCCTTGGTAGATTAGGTTTAATTGCTGATGTGCAAGACAATGAGGTGGAGGAACGATTAATGCGAGTGGGAGGTAGAAGAACTAAATGAGGGGGAAAAAGGAGACAACGAATTTCAGTGATTAGAGGTTATCATAGATAACTGTCAACCGTTAACTAATGTGATACTGTAAATTCTGATACTCTCCAAAATTTACGGACTCAAAATGTGCTTCTGGGAGTAAAATGGGACTATTCCAGAAAGAAAACAACGTGGATACATTTTTGTAAACTTATATCATACTTAATACACTCCTTTTCTTGTTTTATCATAAATTCGTTATGCCATGAGCCCTAAAATGATATATGTGGCAGTTTCTGTCATCTCGTGGTAAACTTTTTGTATCCACCTACAAAGGCGTAAATCCACTCTCTCTGGCCTGGAAATTCGCACTGATGACAACAAATAACATTTCTCCAGCGTGCAGAAACTAATTGAAAGTTTTATGGATGAAAAAATACAAACAAAATGTATCAAATTAACGAAACACAATTATTGCGTTATCTTGTATCATCATTCAAACAAAATCACAAAGGTCACATCATCGCATGAAAGTAAGTAAGTAAGCCTCTGTCTTGAAGTTTATTGACAAGTAGAGTGCTTTTAAGTGTGTGAGTGGGCAGGAAATAAACAGAAAACAGAGCAACACGTTTCAATTGTAGGAAATGTTGTGAAAGTGAAAGCGTCACTTATTTCGTAGTGAGAGACAACTGAAAACCCTTTGTAGCTGTTTCGTCGTATTGATTCGAAATACATGTCATGCATGGTGTTCAAATTGAGAGTGAAGTTATTTGAAAAAGCATGATTTTACGTTGATGTTGCATACATGTACATACATACCCCACGGCCTTGCGGGGGTTGGATTTCCATTCCACGTGCTGATTTGATTACGATCTGACCACGACCAGACCATAACAATTGTTTCACAAACTTATATAATTTTGGAAAAACAAAAATGTACGATTTGTTCTCACAACTGCGTCATACAAATAACTGAATTTATTTTGTTGTTTGGAATGGTCAACAAGAGAAATTCTAGCGTGGGTAAGTATTATGGACTTTTATGCAAAAAAAATTCAAAAGGAATTTGCAAATCGACCTAGGCAAACATAGACATGAGCTCAGATAAAAGTGAATATTTCATGAAGTCGCCACTTTACTCTTGATGTCAAAAATCATATTACAGATAAAGTGCACCAAATACATATGACATATCATAGAACTTCTGTACACAACATTGTGTACAATACTTGTGGAAAGCTTGTTTGCTTGCGTCAGGAACAGACAGATTTCACATCAAACTTTTAAAGTTGGAGAGAAATTCAAGGACGAGGACAATTCAAAACAAAAATTCGCATGCAGTTGTATGTATGTATGTATAATAAATAAATGATCTGCAAACTTACCGAATTGATCCAGTTGTAGGTTATTGGCTGTCTCACGGCCACTGCGATGTTAAAATCTTCGCTGCTGTGATGTATTTGATGCTGGGCCCATAAAAAGTTTACCTCTTTTTTTATTAATAATAATAAATAAATCATATATTAAA
>JAQFZJ010001153.1:0-12383 GCA_034695645.1 Folsomia fimetaria
AAGCTATTGGGGAAATGTATCTTCGATCAATTATATACTTACCTAGAGTCAAACGGTCTTATGTCTATGTATCAGTTCGGGTTTCAGCCTCCAAATTATGGTTAAGTCTTCCTTCCGAGCTACAAGAATCAGCAAAAGTTATAAACTATATTTCATTTAAAAATCTTGTTAAAAAATATTATATTGGCAAGCAGAATTGTGATAGAATGAAACAGTTATTTGAGTTAATTGATCAGTATGAAAGTGAAATGGCATAATAGATAATTTGTATTTTATGTATGTATCATGTATTTATCCTTGTGACGTAATGTCCCACTTGTGGGGTGTCTCATTGTAATAAATTATTATTATTATTATTACTGGTCACAACCTGACATTTTTCTCTCTTGATATATAATTTAGTTTACTACTTTAAATTATGGTTAGTAATTATCCAAGTCACAAAAAGTGGTTAGCCTGTTAATTCACAAGTCGGAGGTAAGGACAATACAGAAGAATAGATTTTATGCCAATTGATGATTATTACTCTTGATTGATGTACAAAGTATACGCCCATTGCCTCACCTCACACAGTTATTAAGATTCTAGTGGATATCTCAGATTGACACAAATTCGTGAGTAGTAGTCTACTTCGTGAAGCAATAAATTACAAAAATTAAGAACAGTAAGATTATAATAAATTAATTTCCTTACAAATACGCTCCCACTGATTTGAGTTAAACCGTCAACAGAGAATTTTATACGGTTACACGCACTAAGAATAACCATATTTAGTAGTAGGGTCGATGCGGGGAAATGTGGTCACTTTTCTTGCATACCAGAAATCAATAGTGACTACAACAAAAACGGATTATAGAAAATTGTTGTCAACATTTTATTTTGATTAATCAAGTATCCTCCCACATTTTTCCAACAACAAATTTAAACACACAAATGATAAACAACAGCAATTTTATAATTAGCAAATAAAAACTGCTGACCACAATAGCCCCACGAGTTGGGGCTAATGTGGTCACTTGGAGGGTTAATGTGGTCGGATCGAAATATTGACCGTAACCTAGAATATGCATCGTTTTTCAACTTCCTTCTTGGAATTTGAACTTCTAGTTGCCCGTTTGACTACTTTTGTTTCCGTTGGCTTTTCCTTGTTGAGGTTTTTTCTTGCATTTCCACCAGTTACGCGCTTGGCAGGGATGCCTTTTCCTGTCACAATTTTTGTTGTTGTTGGATCACTCTTGAATCCAGACTCGTCACAGTTGTAAATGCCCTTCGGTTTTGACTGAAGTCCTAGTTCTATAATAACTTCGGTAGCTGGTCGAAAAAATCATAAATGATGAACGGATCCTTGGACTGCCGCGCTCTGGATCCCTCGATAAGTTCTGGCTTCTTTAGGGTAAGCTTGTATCTTGTACAGAATGACTTAAACCAATCTTTCCCAGGTCGTCCATTTCTAAAATTGTTCCTTATTTTGTTGCTCTTGACTTAATCCTCTACAACATTAAGACGTTCTTGTTTTCCAAGGCCGAATCCCCATTTGCTCATTGTTTTCAACAACTCGGACAACTTTTCTTCTTCATTTAATGACAGTGTTGTTCTTTTTCCTGGTCCCTTTGAGTTTGTAGTGGGTGGCCTTCTCTTCCATCCATGAAATTTCAACTGCAAAGTGCAACTTGGGAGTTGATAATGTTTGGCGGCTGTGCGGATTGACATTGCCCCATCAGTGACCGCTTGGACGGCTTCAGTCATATGGTTTTGTGACCAGTTTCCTCCCGAGGCTCTGTTAGTCTTTCTTTTGTAATTTCGGACCATCAGAAACATTTTTACATTTATGGAATTGAAATAATGCTAAGTTTTTACTGACCACATTAACCCCTTGTGCAGTGACCACAATTACCCCTCTTTGTACGGAAGTGGAGTGTAATTGTGGTCACCAACTTTTATCAACAAATTATAAATTTTAACGATCAAATGAATATAGCCGACAATATTCGAATCGTGTTATACAATAAAAATATATAAAAGTAAAATTACCTTTCCAACTGTCAATGCTATTCAAATTTAAAGTCAGAGAGTGTGAATTAATCCATCGAGTTCTCAAATTAGGAAATAATTGATTCAATATTTAACTAGAGAATTAGTTTGAAATTATATCAAATTTCTACCGTATGTTCACTAGATAACCTACTATTATATTTATGTTTTTGTTTCTCGAAATTATTTGATGTTGATATGAAATTACCAGCTGACCACACTTGCCTCGTGACCACATTTCCCCGCATCGACCCTATATTCAAGTCCATCCCATACACCCTCCTAGAAGTCATTATTATACCCCTTTATATGTTTGCGTTCGCACCATTATCAATTGAAATCAACGCTGTAACCGAATAAAATGCCATAGCGCCAAAGAAATTAGATTTCGTCGATTTCTGACATTTGTATACATTAAATCCCATCAAACCCCCGTAAATGCTAATAGTTCTTATGGATATTACCTTTCTCCTCAAATACTTTATCCCTACGCTTCGAGTCATATAATAATTCCACATTCGATGCATGTCAATACAATACTCAGTCAGATCAACCGCTATTGGCACTAACGTCTCACCAATTACAAGAATCAACAAAGAAATCGCGGGAAATACAAGGTAGAACGGCATCGGTATTACATAATACATTTTAACCGAGACAAAATTGAATATAATACTTAAAACTAATCCCATCGCCATTAACATTGCCACCATTGCGGCAAAATAATTGCTGCTTGCAGAGATAATAATTTGCAAAGTGGAATAGTTAATCAAATACTGATTTACCGCAGATTTGTCACGGTTACATATTTGGAATGAAGATTCTTTCAAACGCGACACGCAGCTAAGTGAGAAATACGATATCATTCCAGACGAAGCAAGTGTAGTTGACATAATTCGACACCCTTCGCAGAGTGGAACAATTAAGGTTAGCCGCATTGGATAAATAATCCATTTGGTAATGTACCACCACTCCGCCGGAATCAGATATTCTTGGATACGTGACAATTGGTCACCATTGTTGTAAATGACGGCAAAGAAATATACAAAGTAAGGAAAGACGGATAATACACTGAATATTATATTATATCCGAGAGCAGTAGTGTCCAAAGAAGTTGGCTTGCGATGTGTTTCATGTTCGCCTGAGAAACAACACAATTTATTTATGGTATAACATACAAATTTAGGATTATCGCTAACCGCTGTAGGATTATCCACTTACTTAGCACCTCAAGTAAATCGGCCAAGTGATTGAAGGTATAAGCTAGGCTATCCGCTAAGAAAAGCATTATCCCTAGCATGAATCCAAAGGAGGAAGTTGCCATAAATAATATTGTTCTTGTGATGTTGCTGAAATTTAGTCGGATTAGGCCAAATCCGTGTGCACAAATTAGCAATACACAGGGCAAGATGACATCAAAAAATAACAGAAAAATTGCAAACCACCATAACCGTAATTTGCGGAACGCTTTGTTATAAATAAATTTCTTCTTCGAAATGTACCATTGAAGTGGACATAACCACATGTAATTCCAGGATTTTGAATAATTATCCAATGATTTCCACATTAATTGTGTGACAGCCATTTTAACTTCTATGAATTTGAACTCCTTAGGAAATCTGCAGACGGTAAGATTGCAGGGCGATGGATATCTGCGTTCACCAATTCGGAGATGTTCTGTATTTACTGCGTGCATGGCAGCCAGCTTGATTATAACCAAGTTGTTAATTTCTTTGATGCAAAGGGATTTTGAGTTATAAAGTAAACTGTAAAATTCAAAGAATTCGTTGACCTTTAAAATAATTTAAACATAAGCGATAATTGGGAAGCTATAAAATAGTTTAAATTGTGTCAATGTCAGCGGATGATTTGTCTTCAATGCATATTGCAAACTAGACTAGCATACGCGAAATAATAATGAAGGAATCGTGTTAGCTTTAATTTAAAATGTCAAAACACTTTCAGTTAAATGGCTCGAAGGTATTCGCTTCTATTCTTTTTTAAATTATCATTGGATTAACTAATTAAGACCAATTACATTTAATAAGATTTTAAATATGTACTGTAACCAATAACTGCAATGTACGAAGATAATAAGCTATTTTATGCATTACACATAATACGTTTAATGAATTACAACAATAATGACTCATAATAACGCATAATACAACATTTTATTTTTATTTTCTCCAATTATATATTTATTTAACTATAATTCAAATAATTGGATGGTAACATGTCTGCTTGGTTTACCAAGCGGGCATCAAACCATGCATATGTGCAGTGGACCCATTACATAAATGCGGACCAGTTTGACATATCAAAGTTTATCTAATTGACACTAGCACAATTAACGCTACATGAACTGTTACATAATAATTGGCTTCAATACCACTCAAACACGTTAAGTGACTTACCTTGTTAATCACGTTAGAAGTGAACCAAAACATTTTTCAAGTTACTTACCCCATAGATTTTCCGGGCATTTTATATATATAACATAACCATTGTGATTCCGTGGTTTCCTCTCACAAGAAAGTAGCGATTCCATGGCATTTAATGAACTTAAATTCAAGATATTTGAGACATACTAGCGCAGGATTCATGTACGCAAAAAATAACTGTTGCGTACAAATAAAATATGATTTATTAAATTTTCTATAAATGATGTCTCTGACAAAATACCCATTTCTGGCATTTGTGGTATACAATGTACTAAAATCCACCCATCGTGAACAAGTTTGCATTCATTATTTCAACCTTTCTCGTTCCTTTGTTTAATGTTTAATAATGGAAAGAACAAATTGTGGTTGCAGTTAGATAATTGTTTCAAATTCTATATCATTGCTTCGTTTGTGACCCTGGAATAGGACACTATCTGTATAATGGGCAGTTATCTGCACGCTGTTTAGTGATGTCAAACTGCAGAAATTTAGCTTGAATCAATACGTAAAGCATCGCTGCGATACTATCGTGTAATGATTGTTGCCTTCCCAATTTGTCATACTGGATGAAAAACAACTTATTTCTTTGTGGCCATATATTCCATTCTTAATCATTTTTGTTAATGCATATTTACCTCATTCATATTCTGGCCACCGAACAACGTAAACCTAATAAAATGCATTCTCTAACTTTCTACCAACTGTTCTTCATTGTCTGCACTCTGGCCCGATTTGTGGGTGTGTCCAGGTTCCAGCTCAACTTGAATAAAGGAATTGTTTCGCTGAGCCCAAAATACAATCGAAGAAATGTGGCTACTTCCATTGCAATTGTTCTCATGACAATCTACTGGGGCTGTGTTACCCTCCATATCCTTGGCGAATCCAGCCCATACGTACAGATTTGCTATGTTCACTTCCTCATCGGAATTTTGGACTGTTACGCAGTTTCAATGACGTACTTCAGACAGGAAGAAATTATCATCGTGATAAATCATTTGCTACGATTTTCAAGAACATTTCAAAGTAAGTTTGTGTCAAAATAAACTAAAAAAAATAAACTAAATTGATTTCAACTATTTTTTTTTAGAGAAATGGATGCCTGGCTACAACCCAAAGAAAGAGATTTTCTCCATCATGCTAACATTTCTTACAGGAATTGGTGTCTTTAATATTCTAATTGTCATGTGGGGATCACCAATCTATTTTGTCATCAATCCACAAAGTCCTGCCCACTTTATGCATTTCTTCCCGGAAACTCTTGCAAAAAACAAACTTGTGTTTGGCGCACAATTTCTCGTTACCGTGTATTTTGCAGGGGTTGTATGGTTCTCCTTTCTTCTTTGGATAGTGATTGCCATGTTGTATCTTTGCACAATATTTCCTTTAGTTTGTAGAGAATTTCAGGTGAGTAATGTGGAAATAACAAATTACCGCGCATTGAAATCACTTCGCACAGTTGAAAACCTGCCTCAAGCGTACACAAGTGTAGAAATAATTCATAAGGAGTTGATGCACATTGTGGGGTACTTTATGATTTTTTTGCAATGCATATTTGGGCATTATGCATTGTTCTGCAATTATGCGGTTATCATGAATTGGAACAGAATGGGATGGGTGACTAAGGTGACGAAACTGTAATCATGGCAATAAAGAAAAATCCCCAATTATTTTATTGTTAATATTTAACAGGGGATGTTAAGTACGTGGTCCTTATGTGTGCAAGTCGTGTGGGGAATCGTGCTGGAATTGTCTGGTCGTTTCCATAGCAACGCGGTGAAAACAATGAAAACGTGGAAACATCTGAATTTCCAGAATGTCACGGATAAGAAGTATATGAACCGATTCAGAAGGTCAAGGGCTCCATTGGCGATCGGGGAAAGGGGAGTTTTCGTTATTAAAAGAATTTCCGTTCTCAAATTTGTAAGAGCTATTATTAAAGGGACATTTAGAGCTTTACTGACGTTGGGGAGGGTGATTTAGTTTAAGTGGAAGTTATCGAGGATAATTATTGCTTTGCTTATACATTTAAGGATTAAGTATTAGTTTGGAACTCATACTCGATTCGTTTCAAATTGTGCAATTATGGACTAAACAATGTTTACAGTTTAAGCCAGCTTCACTAAATTTATCGGCGAGTCAGTCTTTATTTATTTATTTACGATGCCGCTAAATGTTTAGGAACCACACCCAGAATTAATGTCTGGCATATTTTTTTCTAGCGTGTGCTCGACTCATTTGTATACGTCTCGAACTTTGACAAGGCAATTAATAAGGTCAAAAAGAAAAACATATATGGTCTACAAGTTTTATTAGTTGCAGGTTAATGACCTGAGGTAAAATTTAAAGGCACACCTGTAACAACGAGATTTAAAAAAAATCCCATTTTAGTTTAAATAATTTCAATACGTATTCAACATCTATCAAAATTATGGATTTGAAATGCTATCGAGAAATTTGAAACCCAAATTTATGACACAACGTTACAGAAGTTAACAAACCTGTTGTAAATTGAATAATGAGCCAGACCTTTTAACATATACACACGTATGAATTATAAGTTGTGCTGAATTTTAGCAATAATATATAATCTAATGCTGGAAACGTGACGCTGAGTTTATTTATATAAACGAATTCATCACTATCACTAATTATACATGGTCCCTCTATCTTCCTAAATTCCATTGCAAATCTGAACATACACGTATATAAATCTCACTGTGCAAACTAAATGACGCTCACGCTTATTAATCATTCATAATTTATCTGACAACGTAAAGCATCACACTTCGCAAATCAGCCCATGCCCCAGATTACACATTCGTATACAGGTCACTTGACCAATGGATGAATAAATGCTCCGTTTATTTTTAACCCAACATATGTAGATAATTTAATTCCTCTCCTTCAAACAATTGGTTTCTGCTTGATTATTCTTGATTGATGACCGGTCAGGCGGCTTGACACAAGACGTCAGCAATTGCATAAATGGATTGTGTAGCATATTATAATAATGAGACATACATAAACTATCACATCAATCTCCGAAGTAATCTCTAACTTAAATTGTGCTTTTTATTGTTCTGCATTTAGCTCCAGATTAACTTGTCCATATAAAAGATCCGTTCCAAATTGACGCAAAACCATTCTTCTCCCAGAAACAGAGACGACGCCACGCCAACAACAACACCATGTTTTCCAAACTCCTTCTAATTTCCCTTTTCGCCGCGACCTATGCCGGCGTCCCGTGGATCCCAGAGCCAAGGGATGCCGCCTGGATTGCAAGGCATGAAGGCTTCGTTAACAACACACTCACCAACGGGGGCAATATTAACGTTCTCTTTTACGGAGACTCCATCACAGATGCCTGGAGGAATACGGGACTTCCCATCTACAACCAGCATTACGATCCATTAGGAGCGGCCAACTATGGGATTGGCGGTGACCGCACGGAACACGTTTTGTGGAGAATTATAAATGGAGAGATTCAAAATCTTAATCCTAAGTTGATTGTGCTAAAAATTGGTGATTTAATTTAATATTTAATTAACTGATTAATTTGTACATTAATTAATTAAATATTTTTATTTATTGTTTGAATAGGAACAAACAATTATGGCGCCAATACAAATGAAGATATCGCCCGCGGTGTTTCAGCAATTATTGACACGCTCCGAAGTTTCCTTCCCAATACTAAAATCCTTTTGTTGGGAATCCTTCCAAGAATTAATGCCGAGCAGACTGCCCGGGTTGAAGTAATTAATGAGATGATCTCAATTTGGGATAATGGCAACTCCATCCGATATTTGAACATGATTAACACCTTCTATCAAGGGGATGGTGGATTCAATATTAATTACTATACAGCAGATTTGGTTCATTTGCAGCAAGCCGGGTATCAAGCTTGGCAGGGGGCTATGGACAGCTTGTTCCAGGAAATGTGGAATTCTACGTTGACCAAGTAATAAATTTATTATGTTGTTATGATGATGAGCTTAAGAAATAAATCAAAATGAAATCAATGGGATTCGGTCATTAACAATGTTTCTTAACATGCCTATGTATACTATCTATGCAAATGAACCATCTCATAGTGCGATGCCAAAAATAAAATAAAGAAATAACATCATCTGTCTAAACTAACATTGCGTCATTTCATAAATTATTTGCTGTCGAAACTCGTAGCATTTGACGACGATGTTTAAGACAGTATCAAATTTCACATGTGGCAAGACAATTGTTGCTTGCTTTTGAACCGTGATTTTATTTCTACACAGGAAGATATATAAAATACTCATTTTATGTTTCTGTGCTAAAAGTAGCAAGAAATTATTTATTAAAGTTGTGTTGAATTTTTCAGTAGCTATTTTCTTACTGGTCTTTGTTTTCAGCAGTAGCAGTAGTTCATGTAGCTATTTTCTTACTGGTCTTTGTTTTTTAAATATATGTGTTCATAATGTGTTAAAACATTGATAGGATACAAATTGCATTGCTTAATTCATTCATTTTTTATCAGTAAACTTACTTTTAAAGAGCTCATGAAATAACAAAGACATATATTGACTTTTAACAATTCAGATTCAAAACTATAAATAATTAATTATTGTTTTAAATATACAAGTACGTGTTGGTTTTACTTGAATCGAATATCATTTATAGAAATGGCGTTTTACGCTTCTCCTCACAAAACCTGACATACTCTCCAACATGATCACACCAGGCTTCCTGAGCGTCATAATATTATTCATTGACTCATAAAAGATTCTATCTTTCATGGAGACTTTCGGATTGTATTCTGTCGTATGTGACAATGCTGTCGAAAAGGGGAGAAAACTTTATAGAATGTCCTGAAACAAGTGGTTCTCTCTAGTGCCTAATTGAATGGGGGCAAAATGCGACCTCCCACACAGTTGAATCAGCAAAAAAGCAGACATTATGAGCATCTCGAGTATTTTGAAATGGTTGGGTTCAGAAGAATTGCTATATTCATTTCTTAAACTTGCAAGACACAGGCAACTGTGGTTGTAGGGCTGCGTGTTACTATCCCGTTGCGCGTTCCGTGTGATTAATTTTAATGGGCTTTAGTAGGAAATTGCAAAATAAATTAATAGTATTTTATAAATTCAATATTTTCTTGGCTAGTGATGGTTATTTATTATCATCATCATTTAGACACATACTCCATGACTATTCTGACTTTTTCACATTATTAGAACATGTCACAAACGTTAGATGCATATAGTATAGTATTTCCATCGGCACCTTACCATGAACGTAATTATCAACGTAATTATCAAAGTATAACAAAACAGGGACAATGTGACGAGGAAATAAATTTTTCCTCACGAAATACTAGAGAGTATGCTGACGACGTTTGATAAGTTTAAAAATAATATAAATTTAATTTTACAATAAAACGGTCGCAGAAACCGTGAAGATTTTAAGTTGTACGCTGTTTATTCTTATTTTACCCAGGACAGTGCATAATATTTACATATATTAACTAGTATGTATGTATTAATTAATATAAGATATATAGTTAGTGAATCAACTAGTTTCTTATCACATTGCTTAGTCATATAATCGTATGTATTTATTTATCTCTAAATGGTTTGTTAGCAAAAAGAGAGCAGTGATCCTTTAAAGGTCGAGCGGGGGATATTTCTGTAAATTAGTTTGGCAGACTATGCTTAGAATTGAAATGTATTACACTTATGTGTATATTGCATTGACTAAATTGATTGATATTAAAGTTTGTTAATATTATTAAGTAGAGTGCATACGTTTAATCATTCTAGTTAATGAAATAAACAAGGTATTTATTGATTTGGTCGTATTTGTTTCCACAATCGAGTGTCTCTAGATAATCTGAAGACATAGATAAGTTTACATAAAACAATTACAAAGTACAGTCATAAACGCTTCCAAAACTCGAAGTTCACTTAGGAAAGCAAACTGATCACCAGCCCACGCAATATTTCTAATAGTATATTTCCTTTTGTCTGTTTTTATTGCTCATCTCGAGTCGAAGTGTTAGATAGAATACCTATAAATATAATTGTATTTTCTATCCAACAAACCTTTAAAATGTTTCTTGTGCATCTTAAAAGACGTGTCCAACCTGATCCAACACTTAGAACAAGTGCCTCGAATTTCAGAAGATCCTTTTCCACGAGCCGGAGCAATCACTTTAAAACAAATCTTTTCCACAACTATACGTTAGTACACAACATTTTATATTATTTATACCTTGTCCCTTACCGCCTGGAATATGAGGAACTACCTGATACGAATATATACCTCCGGGGCTCCAAATTCAGACGGGTCAGTATTTAATTAGAAGCTATTTTTTTAATTGGCGCCATTATATCGGGGCAGACAGTACAAAAAATTGCAGTATTTAATTACCAATCCGGTTTCAGGTAATTTGCATCATACTCCACACCCTGCAACTTTTTCACTCTCTTCCACTAATTATTGTCATAATGAGAATGAATGTTGATTCGGATCCTTCAAATTTTTACTACCTTCTTGGAGTTCTTGCGGGTTTCTTGATGACGCATTCTTTTTTGCTGATGTGCATTCGCCGTCCACGCCTTAACGCCTTCTTCTCGCATCTGAATGAAATTAGGCTGGAGCCTCGAACGGTATGAAAATCAGATTTGCTAGAGTGGGCGAAATTTATAATCATAATAATCAATTCACAGGAAAAATACCACTATGCATCCCAGTTCTTGATCCTTATCGCTACGGCCTTAACCATCGGATTTTTGCTACACATAGGAATCCTCAATATCAACTTTGCATCTTTGGATGCCTTCATCTCCTCCGGTATGAAGCAACTCTCGAATCGTATTGGATTTAGAATTGAATCTGGCGCCAATCCAGAGCAAGACTTGATAATACAGCTGGGAAAAGTGACACTTATCTTGTTGCACATAACATTTATAACGCTAAATTACCTTTTGGCAATTTCGGTGCAAGTGCTGGTAATGCTGACGTGTCTCTCAATGTATCAAACTGGTCAAGATTTCTGGAATACGATGAATCGTGCGTCAAATTCCAGCCCATTGGTCCTGCAAGAGGTGAGCGGGCTTTTCAAATTTAAATAAAATACATATCTTAACTTCTGCCATAATTTACAGCTGGTAACAATTTACTCGGAAATGAAGTTCGTGGTTAACGAACTAAATGAAGTGTTTGGATTGCACGTTTTATTTTTCGTAATGTCCGCCATGCCTTACTATGGAATACAAGTGTTGCAAATGCTTGAAGCGGGTTGGTTCGAAAGAATGGAGACGATTTATTTCATCCTGTCGTTTACATCCGCACTCTTTTTGGCGGCGGAGGGTCATCGAAAGGTGAATTATGGATGATGATATGGTCGCAATTAATAAATGTTCATATATGTAGTTTTTGTTAAGTATAGATTCAGCAATTTCCAGACTTTATTTATCAGTGTCAAAATCAACTCGCCCCATTTCAGCAGGATAATTTGAATGCTTTTCTTATTCAAGTGACGTCCGACACGGTTGGGCTCAAAGGATTTGGCTTCTTTACAATCACTTACGGATTTTTAGGCCAGGTAAGATATCACAACTAAATTAACGCATTATAGGAGCAGGAGCCAATTGATCTTGTATGACTATTTTCTTAGGTTTTTGGGCTGGTTGTTACACATGTCATTATTATCCTGCAGTTTAAAAGCACGCCAACTTGTTCAGTGAAATTGTGAAATGGCATAATGAAATTGCGACATTTCATAGTAATATACTTGACAAAGGAGTCAACAAGCTTCTGTTTTAACTGTGAGCATTCATACAAATGTAATAAAAGGTTTGTCTCAGGGAGGTACTATCTGTCCACTACTATACAGTGCCTTCCAAGATGACATTAGTGAAATAATTAAAA
>JAQFZJ010001154.1:0-12350 GCA_034695645.1 Folsomia fimetaria
ATATCAATCATGTCCTTTTTCAGTGCTCCAAATACAGCGAAGCAAGATGTAAGTATTTAAATGGACTATGTGAATCTGGCATTAGTAACGTAATGTTATGTCTCTCCCAGCCAAATGAAGCCTCTATGAGAAATATCTACTTATTCTTAAAAACTGTCGCGGATAATTATTAAAGAACTACAATGTATGTACACTACTTAAGTTGTATTAGTTTAGTTTAATATTAGTCAAGTAGTATAGATTTAGTGATTACTATAGTATATAATTAATACTTAGTACAGCATTTAATGATTACAGACCAAGACCCCAATTAATTAATTACATCTATCATGAATAATATGTGATTGTAAAGGCCGCCGCCAAATCAATCTGAAATAAACACATCTATCTATCTATCTACTAAATAATTTTACAACTATAATTAGTTATAATTAAAGTTATTAAAATCTAAATTAAATTACAGAATAAATAATTCTTAAAATTGTAGATAGTTGATGGCTATTTTAAATTTCTAGTTTAATAATTTATAATTATCATTTATTTATTAGAAAATTTACTTTTCATTTATTGCTTAATAATAAATTTTAAATCATTTAACGTGTATACACGGATTTATAGAAACTCGTCTTCCTTTGAAATAAAAGATCTGAAAATAAAAATAAATTATTGAATCCTTCTTAATTTTAATGCTTTGCTGGGAGAAGTATGTACGATATTTGTGTCAAGAAGTTGTTTTGTTTGTGAAGGATTATTTTTAGTAAAAGGTAGTTTAGTAAATTTAGTAAATTTTGGTAGGTGTTAATTTGACTTAGATAAATTATTGATAATTATTGATATTATGACAAATTCATTTATTTTGTAAATAGTAAATTTTTTACCAGTCATTTGTAAACTACATTTGAAATAGTATATAACTGACACTTGAAGTTAGTTTTCCGTAAATTAATCATTGACTGCCTAACTCTATTGTTTTTATTGACACAGTGTAATATTTTAATGTTTGCCTTCTCCGTCATTATTCCTGACGTTAATTTTATTTTTTACGACACTTAATTAAGCTATTTCATATCTATATTGGAGCCATAGCGTAAATTTAATGAATGAATCTGCCTGAAGAACTTGTATGAAATGTATGGAATTATGGTACTTTGCGTCTTAGTAATCTCCATGTTTTAATGGATTCTTATGGAATTATTCGTTCTTGCGTCTTATTAACCCTTTCAGATGGCTTGGTCACTTTTCATGCCAATAATTCCATGGCGTTGCGATCGAGTGGCATGAAAAGTTTTACCATAAAACCTGTGACATCTCCTGGCGTGCCAACTATTCATGCCGATTAAAAATCAATCGTTGGCATGGGGTGGTTAAATACACTGGAAGTTAATTTCCACAAGACTTAAAATTATGAGCGGCTTTCGCATTCATATAATAAGTTTTATTTAGTTCCACACTCATACAATCTGCAACAAAAATACTGATTGCAAAACGAAAAGAAATCCCAGATCCATGATAATTGCATTTTCGGTAATAAAAATGAACATTTTGGTTCAATCTTTTGCTAATTGTGTTACTAAACTATACCGTGCCTATACTTTTTGACTTTTATATGTGAATCTTGATCGTCTACTACCAATTGAGCATTATTTCATTAATTGGCACCTAATTAGGATCATATATTTTACCTATCCGATAAGCCAGTCTGTTCGTCTCACATTTTTGACTATATGTGGTTCATTCATCTAGTAATTAATTCGTGCCGGATGAGTTCAATTCATTAGCACTATTTCCAGGTATTATGCATAAATTCATTTTGATCGTCTGAAAGTTGTGGCAATATAAATTAGTTCAGTTTTATTAGTGCAGTTTTGAATCAACACCCATTATAATGAAATCAATGCCTTTGACTTTGACTCAGTCTCACATACCTTACTGATTGACAAACTTCGAGACAAATATCACTTTCCTGAATATCTAGTTAGAATAATCACAGACTATTTAAAAAATCGTTACATAAAAATAAAACTCGGTTCCTATATCTCAGACGCTTTTCTATTATTTGCTTCTGTACCCCAAGGCTCAAAAATTGGCCCGATCATATTCAACTTATTCTTTAACGATGTAGTTGACGAATTGGATGGTCACAATGACCTATATTGTGACGCCATTGCGAGCCTCGTAACCCACGAAAATTTTAATGAAGTTATTAGAATTGCAACCAGAAAAGTTCAAATTTTGCCCGACTGGTGCCATACGAACTGCATGAAAATTAATTATACAAAAATACACTTCATGATTTTTAGAAATAAAAGAACTAAACATATTCCGCATGTCAATTATATAGAAACAGATAACTTTAAAATATCAAAAGTATCAGAATTCAAGTATTTAGGTGTATGGTTAGACGAAGAGTTAAGTCTTAATGTGCATGCTGATAAGATTATGAACAAAGTGAGACCTCGCATGAACTACTTGCTAAGGTTCAAACGATTAATTCCGACAGACAAGTTTCCTGTAATTTTTAAGGCAATTGTTATGTCCTGTGTAGAGTATGGAGTACAAATATGGGCTGGTGCTTCTAGCACGATACTGGCCCGAGCTCAGAAAAGTATTGATAACTGTTTAAAATCCTGGTTTCTTCCTAGAAAATGTTCGATAAATACACTTTACGAGTCATTCAAAATCTTGAAAATTGATGAATATGCTAACTTATATCTAGAATTGTTTGCTAAATGTTTTACTAGTAAAGAACCAAATGTGCCAGTACTTCTAAAGGACTTTGTTACCATTTAGTGTGTAGGTCATTGGTTGGAAAACAGTTTGTAAATCGAATTGAAACCGTCTGACAATAAAGCAAATTATAAAAAAAAAATTATTAAAAATTATAGTGCAAAATGGAATAAATCCAGTTGAGTATTATCACTATGTATACATTTTCTCGCATCGGGTAGCTATATTATACAA
This sequence comes from Folsomia fimetaria, assembly GCA_034695645.1. Lineage (NCBI taxonomy): Eukaryota > Metazoa > Arthropoda > Collembola > Entomobryomorpha > Isotomidae > Folsomia > Folsomia fimetaria. The sequence goes on from JAQFZJ010001154.1 coordinate 2,962, forward strand.
TTATTTACTTTATTTGGGTAATCAAATGCATGAAAATCAAATCGCCATAATATCTCTACGAAAACAGGGCATCAAATTCCTTCACTATTCTAAATTAGGCAGTACCAATGCAGTACTTAAGCAGATTCAATTAATAGTTTTATATCTTATTAATGTCTCACACCATATTCAGTCTCCATTCTATCACCTATGTCTATACGCAGTAACGTATATTGCAAAGTACATAAGTAATAATATCCATAATCAGGAGAATTATACATGTAGTAGCTTTTATCAGACTTATATAGTTATTAGTTATAGTCATAGTTATATAGTTATTACTCGCAGTCTCAAACGTTGGTAAGTCAGTCTATTCGAATACTTATTACAGAATATTTCCTTTCATACATTACAATGCAAACAATTATATTATTATGGGATAGCTGATCCCATTTTTTGACAATCATACGTAAAGGATTGATTTTTCAGTTCCCTATTTCTCTTGATCTCAATATACGAGTAATGTTGAAATATCTTCTCATCTGTTAAATTATATTGGATATTAAAAAACCATTTATTAAGTTGGAAAAACATCCACATTCTCATATCATCTCTGTTCCTCTTTACCAACATTAAGTTTTGTAGTCGGGAAAGGGTAGCCACGTTCTTATTCATCAGTTCATACATCATGAACAAAATAATATATATAGAACAATCGGCTGTATTCTCGGATTCCGGTAATTCATCGTATCGATTTGAATCAAATTTTTGAGGACCATTCACAGGAGTAAAACAAAACTCATCTGCCTTTCGCAAAGCATCCTGCAAACGTATACTAATATCTTTCATACATTTGTTATTAGATTGAAATGAATTGTTGCCATCATAGAGGAGAATCTCACGACTTTTACTGTCTACAACAATTAAGATTGCATGACCGGCTGCTCCTGCTACACTGTCTTTTTCTTCATATCCCATATTGTCAAAGCCTTTTATAGTCCGCAGGAACTTCGGCCGGCATGAATAGCTTCGGCCAATGTTTTTTTATTGTCGACAACCAATAGGTACTCACCACACATTCCATTGTGTGCAAGGTACATCTTAGAAAAATATTTCCTGGTGGAAAATACTACAAAACGAACAATGACATTGTCATTAAGATATTATTATACAATCCAATTTATTTCATCAGTATTATCCATAAGCCAATATTACCTGCAGTATCTCTAATTCAGTGCTAAACTCAAACACGAACATTTTCATGATTATCACCAGCACACCAAAATCTGTTGGTTCTCTGTGACACCGCTTAATTAGGCATTCCATATCTAATTTAGATGGTTTCTTAAGGCAATATTCCGACATTTTCTGTATTAACCAAGTTTTCCCATTTTATAGCTTCTTATTAATTCGTTTTTGTGAAGCATCCAAGAAATTTTTGGATAAGATTATTCTAGCTTGGACTTTTCGTAATTTATTCTCTTGTATGCACTGTAACAATTAACAAGTTCCACGCAAAATATTGCTCGTTCAACATCATCGAAATTTTCACTTTTAACTGGCTATGACTACTACCCCCGTACTTAGTATGGTTTAACAAATGAGTCGACCCAATGACCACAGCACATTATCGTAATCTTTCCCTTTTCAATAATTCGATATAACTTTTTCAATGCGGAATCCATTTGTTCGGTCGTCATGGATCTCGGTCGTTCTTTTTTCCCTTGTTAACTCTGCTCTTAATATTTTCCTATTGCGGAGATTATACTGGTTCTCACATATCTCGTCTGTTTTGGCCATTATTAAGGGGTGAAACCCCTTTATAAGATCGATATGTCCGTCCGTCCGTCCGTCTGTCTGTCCGTCTGTCACATCGATAACTCAAGAACGGATGGACGGATCTTCCTGAAAATTGACATCGAACTCTAAGGACCCTAACTCAGACTGAGTTCGAAGATGGGCCCCGTAGGTCACACCCCTTGGGGGGTGGTCGAAAAACATGAAAAAAGTGTCAAAACACAATGACCCATGTTTCTAACATGATTTTTCGAGACGAATCTAATGGTGTAGGGCGTTTTGACGTTAAACCACCCCCACGTGAAAAGGGGGTGTGGTCAATTATCAATGGGGGTAATGTGAGATATACGATTTTTAGGTCACTGTGACCATCCCCACATGAAGGAGGAGGAGTCAATAGTGTCAAAACACCATGACACATGTTTTCCACATGATTTTTCGAGACGAATCTAATGGTGTAGGGCGCTTTGACGTTAAACTACCCCCACGTGAAAAGGGGTTGTGGTCAATTATCAATGGGGTAATGTGAGATTTGTGTTCGACGTGAATCAGTGAACAACATGAATCATTTTACCCAATATGCACAGCAATATGCCAGAGCAAAACACTTTGTTTCGCCCCTTCTTTACATTCTGTAACGGTTTATTACAATAAACTTCCACACCGACAGGCAACACATTAAGTTTGTTCTGCACAACTTTAGACACATGAGACTTTGGGGAATAATGGAATGAAGGAACAAACACAGGAACAAGGGATAGTGGCTCCGATCATAATTTAACCGTTATTACTTGACCCAACCGGATATAAATTGATTTCGGTATAAAAAGGGTAGGCGACATAATATTAGACTTCAGGATGACATGAGAGGTGTGATCTTCATTTCTCTTTGCTTCTACAATAAAGGAGTGACCAATTACTTTTGTTGATGCCGACAGACAATTCGGGATATGCATTTTACTAAGCTAATTATACACAATTATTAAGATTTTGAATCGAATGTAAATTTAGATATTTTAATAAAATTATCACAATAAGTAACTCGCATTAGAAGTAGAGTATATATATTAACATTAAGCATCGGTATAAGATTACAAATTTAACGAATCGGTCTTGTGAACATTTATAATTTATTAATATCAATTGTAAGATATATGAAAATATACGGCGACTTGTTCCAATATTTTAAGGTAGAATACCCTTTTTCATTGTCATCTTTATTTTATTGGTATTTTTCATGCATTCCATCAGTTACCGAATTGAAATATGGCATTTATAAACAATTAAAATATCCTTAGACTTGGTGTATATCAAAATTATGAATTGCGTACTTAAACCTCATTAATTGAGTTCTTATTTCAGTCATATATTACTCTAAATGATACTTGTCTGTAGCTAATTCTGTTAACTAGAGAGTCTTATATAAAAATTAAAAAAATTGAATAATTGTAATTACAATGTTTCTAAAGATGTTATTTCACTAATTATCCACATTATTGAATACTATGTCTTATATAATGTGCATGTCATGAATATGAATAGACTTAGAGTTAGGAATAACAATAATCTCATGGAACAACGTGGTATTTCTTCTCTCTCCAAATGGGACTCGTTTAGTTGTCCCCCATATTTTTTTATTTTGGCTTTCTGTGTATTTATCCAAGCTTATCGTAATCAATTGCATGATACAGTAGCATATTATAAATCAAAAACCGGAGAGGAGAGGAATGTCACGATGAGTTCGTGACGGAGTTTGTGAGAAAGTGCCAACTTTCTCCGAGGGTCACTAACAGGTGAGCACATTCACCATCGTGTTCAATCTGCGAGCGTTCACTCTCGGAACAGTCAGTCTGCGGATTCTTCTCTTGCAAAATAAACGAACCATTCCTTCTACTCTACCAAACCAAACTTGTGTATTTTCTGCGCACACCTTATTCTCATCAAACGCCTCATATTCACACTCAAATTCCATCATTATATAATAGTGTGATAAATGGATAAATAATCCCCAAACTTCAATTCATTCTTGTTGCCTATCATCTTTACGTCATTAATCCAAATGTCATAACCCTTATGGAAGAAAACGGAATGTACATAAATAAAATTGTAAATAAGAGAAGAAATGTGCTTTGCCCTTTATAAAATAATTATAGTTTTTTGCCCACCGCAGGAGAAATCCATAACCCATTCCCGTCACAGCCAATCTCACAAATGTTGGTCGTGTCGCTTTTCCTCTTCTTATACGGTTGCAAATCATTGAAGAAAAAAAGGAATTCTCCTTCGTCGTCCTTCGAATTGTACGTGTCTCCAATGATGTACTCAAATCATCATCTACTTATTAAAATTAAATCATCTACTTGTAATTATAATAAGAATTTAACGAACATTATATTTTATTGAATACAAAAAAGCAGAAGTTGATACTTTTTGATCTGGAAGGTTTGTGGTATGGCGGAATTGCAAATCATTTCCAAATATTGTTTCCTTCTCCAGATTTGTGATGATCCTCGTCTGACCTTCCTTCGAAACATCTCGACCACCACGGGATGCAGCAAAAGCATCCCCCTACCGAAAGAATGTATTTCCTCAATAATTCCCCCATCTTTTGCTTATTTTGGCCAGGCCATTTGATTTGTATTATTTGGGGATAATTATAGTTGGTTGTTCACAAACTACAAACTAAAAGAAGAAATTTAAACACTCACAAGAATTAATTGTATGATTTCAGCAATAAATTGAAATACACAATAATATAATTGCAATGTTTGCTGTTGGACGGAGTTAGTTGGAGTAATGTCAAGGAGGGCTCCCATCGTGCTAATAACTGAGGACGACAGCCAGCCAAAAGGACAATTGCAATTTTCATAGTCATTCAATTAATAATCAATGTCATGACACGAACGAATTATGCAAAATTTTGACAGTAGAAATTATTTCCATAATTCATTTACGTCCTTTTTCTTTCGTGTATAAGAGAAAATTGCGAGATATGCGAATAATTAGTTTTATAATATTATATAATAAGTCTCATTGTTCTTTTTTTATTTCGAAAAAATATTATCATATCATTTATTAAGTTCTTATTTATCAAGTCAACATATTATATTATCGACGGCGTAATAAATTTCAAGTAATGACAAAATAAAATTTAGAAATCAAGGCTCTTGAATAAAACTCAAGCTCGCATATCTCTTGGACCCTTAAAATCTTGAGAACAAATTTCATGTTTATAATTGAATGGGTCATTATCATGTTTTGCCTGCTTAAGGAGAAAGTGCAATGCTATCTTATTGAACCCCTCCATGTCGATTGACCCTTTCCCTGTAAACCATAAAAATAATAAAATAGTAATCACTAAAAATGTTAATAATTTATTAATGAATTACTTTTCCTGTCCACCAATTCAATCATGTTATCCATCTCTAGCTTGTCATACATTATTTCACCTTGCATTTCCTGCATCATGTCGGGAACTCGTGCTGCTTTCACACTTCCTCGTCTTGCATACTTGTTGAAGACTTTCTCCATCACTTGCAAATTTGTTTGTATACATCATTAGAGAATATTTGCTTATTTGCGAAATAAAATACTTACAGGTTTGAGATTCTCTGCGAAGTTTGTACTCCTGGAAATAAGATGATTAAGAAGAATAATTAGCATACATAAATCAATTCAATTCTTTAATTATAATTTTATTATTTTACCATTTGGTAGTTTCTGACGTGTGCTTATTCTATTTGAACACTTTACAGTTACTGATTCGAATTTGGTTTAAAAATCGAAGTGAAAATTAAAATTAGGTTTGGTTTAGAATTTATTTTCTGTTTCGAATTAGATTAGAATTTGGTTTATTTTGCAATAGCTTTCTGTTGCCTTATGAATTACGTGTGAGTGACTGGTATTTATCATGCTGTCATGCTGGTATTTATACTGCGCAAAGAAATCGCACATCGCACCAATCAATTTCAAAACAAGTCGTTACGGTACGGAGTAAATTTTTAGAGGTTAAATATTTCTAAAATTAGGAACGCAAACTCAATCATGGTTTGACACATGCATAGGGCGTAGAAAAACTCCACAATGTTTATGTCATAATGCACACTTGGCTTTGCCCCAGTAGAACAATACCATACATTTGTAAGCAACCATACAAACATTCGGTGCTATGCAATGTATGTTCCTTCGGGAAAGGTGATGTATCGATGGATGAATATCTGATAACTTACTAGATATAAGATGTTTCGCATGTGAGATGTGAGATGAAATCTAAACATACCATCCAGTCAGTCACTTCACTTTGCTCGTTCGTGCATATGTAGTAAACACAATCAGAAACATCCGCATGTTTTGTAGATTTTTTGTTAGGATTTTTAGTTATCGGTTGTTTCAACTGCCGTCACATATACGAAAGTTGCATTTTTGACTTGACACACGCGAGTTTGTGTACGAGTTAGTTTATTCTTGGCCAAGGTTTGCAAATGATATTTGCAGATGCATGCAAACCTCTAGGAAATAATAATTTGATCATTTCATAATAATCAACAATAGTAATATCATTAGACAAATATACTGAAGCAATAATTAGAAATTAGTCAAGACCAATAGGTCAAGCGAAAACGAATAAATTAATAGTAATAACAATAACAATTTAAGTAACTTATGCAAATTATTTATTTGAAACTATTGCCATCTTCATTGAATGCATCATTGTTACAATTACAATTGTTTTACACAGGGCGTCAAATGTAAAAGAAATGGATGCAAACTGTCGAGAACGAATTTCTAAGATTGTATGAAAATGTTTGTATTGCTTTCATATGCAATTGAGACTTTGTGTTTTTCTGCGAAATTCTGAAAATTGATTAACAGCATGACAGGCGAAAGGTGACATGGGGACGACCTATATTTAAACGTTGATGATGAACATGAACGATAATAAGTCCCAGTTATTATTTCATTGCAGAAAATTATCAATTTTGACAAATATCAATAATAATAACAATTAAAGTACATAAAAAGTTAGACAAAGGTACAAGATTTGTATAATAATCTATTATATCGAATTTTATTTCATTTGATCATCGTAGAACTAGGACACAATTAATTTTACAATTTGTCAACTGAAAAAGCCATACAAATCATATAAAAACAGTGTTACATACAGTACTAATTAATTAAAATATCATTCTGCATCAAAAATCTAAAAATATTATATTTAGTAGTTTGTTATTATTATTATTACAAGTTATTTAAAAAGCTATTCATAAAATATACATACATACCTATGAGTGACTTAAAATAAAATAATATGCTGGACCCACCACCACCACCAATTGCAGTTGAAGTCTCTACCCTTTCCTGGAAAGTGCATCTTTCCACACCTTTGTCCCCTTCCAAGATAGGAGATCTTATCCCACTTCAATAAATAAAAATGTCCCTTGTACCCTTTTTCTTAAAAAAGATAAAGTACATAAAAAGAAGCACTGGACACTTCCATAAGTTGGGTGTTAAAATATTTGTATAAAAGTAAAAAGAAAATCTATACTGGGGGTAGATCTCGTACTCGTTGAAGCTCTTTGAGGGTTCACAAGAAGTAGAGATCCATAATTATTCGTTCCTTAAATAAAACTTATTCTTCTTTCTTAAAAACTCGTTTCCGAAATTCGAAATCTATCTAGTTTCCGAAATCTATTTATTTCAGCATATTCCCATTACATACAAGTAACATGATGGTACCGACTAACCCGGGCTTGTACTTGTGGATCTGATTTCCAAATATTTCCAGAAACTTTAAAAAATTCTAAAAAAATTCCTAATATTTCCAAACCAGCTTTTTATATTTTAATATAATTCCGAAAATGTCTGAAACTTATTCTTTCTTTTACACCTTGATTTTATGCATACGTACTAAAAATTAATCTGAATATTTCGGAAATTTATCCTTGATTACAGAAACTTTTTAACTTTCCATGCATTTCTAAAATATCTCAAAATTTCCGAAACATTCTCGGGAACGTCCGTTCTCCTATACATTATGTGCCTTATATAACAAGCCACCCATATTACTAAAATACTAATAAAATACCCGTTCTGTCTCACCTCCACATATATATATATATACCTCATTTCTTAACACGGCTTCATAGCAACGCTTTGTGTATTATACTGGATATAAATGTTGATCAACTTACAATAATTTACTTTATTTGAATCAGGGAACCATTCCATTTGACCTTTTCTATACATGGTATTGCAGTTCTTACTTTTTATTCTTAAGAATGAAGGCATATTTGTTGTCTCATAAAATTTTTTTTTGTCTTATAGTTGATTCATCTGTACCTTTCTCAATCTGAATACCTCCGGAATAGGGACTGCGACTTGGAACTTAACTTATTGTTATGATCATGTTTATTTTGATTATTTGGGTATTGTTTATGTTCGCGATACTCATAAGGTAGATGAAACAACTAAATCAATATTTGAAAAACCTAAATCTGACATTCTGGGTAAAGGAGACTTTAACCCATTCCTTAAAAAACACCTCAGTAAATCTGCACAACTTCTTAAAACCCAACTTTCTCAAAAGCATGGGTTTGTTCTCTTCCGGTTAATTACTAAGAAGCTGGATGACAAGTGCGTCATACCCTTCCAAGAAAGGAGATCTTATCACACTTCCCTATAAATAAAAATGTCCCTTGTACTTTTTTTCTTAAAAAAGGTAAAGTACATAACAAGAAGCACTGGACACTTCCATAAGTTACATGTTAAAATATTTTACTCGTACTGGTTGAAGCTCTTTGAGTTTTCATAAGAGTGTAAGATCCATAATTATTCGTTCCTTAAAGCCAAGACCACTTCGCATTAAATTCTCGAATGTGACTGAGAAAAATAAAGCGCTAAAAGGACGGAAGAATTGCAAAGAATTTGAGTCCGTGTCAGTGAGGCGCGATTTAACTAAACAAGAGCAACAGGAATGGAGGGAGCAAGAGAAGTCTCGACATGGAATGACGACAAGAGGGTCGAAGGGCAGAAAAAGGACAAATCAAGATGTGCTTAGTTCGCAGCTGAGTCAGAAATCCAGGATGGAGGAGGGATCCGACATAGATTGACGCCAGCGCAACAAAAAAAGTAAACATGGTTCAAAATGGACACTGAATATTGCATACCAAATAACTACTCAATGTACAGACAGGATAGAGTGACAAGAGGTGGTGGTGTAGCGATTTTGTGAAGCTCCAATTATAAATAATATAGTGAAGAAAGACAAGCTGATTGTACTTTCGTACCGGACGAGGGATTTAATGTCGAGTCGGGATTATTAAAAATGGAAGAGAACTGGATCTTATTATTATAATGTGAGTTAAAACTGCTAGTTGTTAAGGTCAAGCAAGCTGTTAAACAGATGATAAATTATACTGATCGTTGTGTTAAAGATCAAGGGGTTTGGAAGACTGTAAAGAGATTTGGGATTACATTTGGCAAGAATAATTCTAGAATAAGTGGGGATGTAGAATGTAATTTAATTAACGATTTTTTTTGTTCAATGGGTTTTCCAAGTGGTGTGCTACCATATGATACGCTTAATATTGATCCTACAATTGTATATGGTGAAT
>JAQFZJ010001155.1:0-12349 GCA_034695645.1 Folsomia fimetaria
TCCCCTTCAATTTGGCTTTTGATTTCATAATGGCTATTTTATCATTCATTTTGACTAACTTCACCAGCAAAGGACGAGTTCTTCCGGGATTTGACAGACCTGGACGTCCCAATCTTCTGACTTCCTCGAAGTCTGTTCCACTTAGGCCTAATTTCACAGTCAGGTCCTTTACGAGGGTCACTCTATTTTGTATGTTTTCATTTGCAATTTCTGGAAGGCCGCTTATGACGATGTTTCTTTTTCTGTTTTCTCGCTCCAGATTATCAAGCCGCTGTTTGATGGATATTATATCTGTTGATATTTGCTTAACTTGAGGAACCAAACCAATCACTGATACAAGTTTTTTTATCAAGTTCTTCGCCAATTATTTTTCTAAAGGTGGCTTCGTCCATGGTAGATATTTTTTCCGCAGAATTTGTATCAAGGAGAGAGACTTTTTTTGTTTCGTTATTTGGTGATGGTGAATCTTCGATCGATTTATTAGTGTCTCTGTTTCTTTTCATTTATGTATTGGACTATTTTAAAAAGTTTTTGCAGTTTTTGTACAAAAATTGAGTAAAAGTAGGCGTGTTTAAATACTCATGTATTACTAGAGTGAGAGAGCTTTTAGATGTTTACTCTTTGCCTGACAAAGTGGAACTTTGTAAAACTAGTAATGTCTCGGGAGTAAATATTTGTAAAATTGGTGGTGGCAAGAACCTGATGAATTCAAGCAACAAGAATCGTTATGGGTACTTTTAGACATGCAGTGCTCAGCAACGTTGTTGAAGTTAATGAATAATCCCGTGCCCATAACTCATTTTTATTCACATGTCCCATAATCAGAATCCTATTTCAAAGTAGACTAGAGACTGTTAATCAAGTTAAATACGAAAAACGTTTCCCAACTTTATTGATAACAATAGTTACAGTTGTTAAAGGCACAATTAGGGTTTATAATTTTACCACTGGAGTCAATTTATCAAACATAAATACAGGTGTGTATATACCACTGGAAAACCCGGAAATTCTGGTGCCGGTTTTACACCGGTATGTGTTTTACAGATAAACGAATAAATATTTTGTTTTTATAAATTGCAGGTTATTGGCAATTATTAGAACACTTATTGTGAATCAAATATTTATTATTATAATTATAAAATACTCATACTGCCCTGAAGAGCTTTAGGGAGTACCGAGGTCCATGCCCTTTTAAGAGGTGTGGATATTCTTGGTCAAGGTAGAGAATAAAATCACCAAAAACCGTGTTATCCCAGGCAAACCATCTTGGTATGAATTTATTTGAAATAACTCAATTCCGTTCCCAAAGTTTGAAGGAAATGTACTTATTTTCATTTTGATAGGCTCATGCACAATGAAAGTCTATTGGAGGATACTTGCACCTTTCCGTTCCTTAGGTAAGTTTACCATCACGCATGTATATATGTACATATGTATTACATCACTTTCATTTCAACTCAAACAATTTATATTGTCATCATTAGTGCTTATTTAAGCAAAAATAAATTCCAAGTTCCAACCAAGTAAGATCTGTAAGGGATGCCAACGCATCCTTACGGGACTATGTATAACTATGTGAATGAACGATATTGTGTGGAGAGCATGCTTTGCCTCTCCGAATAAATTGGACGATTAGTCTCTCTCCTCCTTGTATCCAGTGTGGTTGTCTTATTATTGGGCCTGGCATAAGCATCAGAATCGACATCATCATCATCATCATATCTGATCTGGGGATAAGGAGCTTCATCAGCACCACACCCACTCAAGGGTATAGTAAGTACAAGGCATAATAGAACGAGTAGATAATAGATCCACCTCCTCTCAGAAAGAACAGAGTGGGGTGTAGATTTCTTATATTTGGCGAACTAACCAGGACACGAATTATATATTTTTATATTTTCCTGTACCGTAATTTCGTTTCAAGAGTCAATTTTTGTTTTGCTACACGTTAAGGTTTTATAAAGGTTATAAAGTAATCAATAATTACAATCGTAAAGTCATAAAGTTGAAAAGACTTAAAATTTCAACTAGTATTTTTTTAACAAATTAGAATTCTGATCATCTTGTGACGGAAATTTTGAATTTTGTGTGATAACTTGTGGTTGTTGGTTTGAGAATATACGAGCCAATATTAACATTTATTATTTTACAGTGAGAAGTTAAAATTACATGACCCATTACGTGACCCAACCAACCAGTCCAGTTATACTTTGATCTATCCACCCACCCAGCGGACGGTCTCGCCACTCTGATTTTTTGGAGAACCACACCCACCCAGCACAGCACACCCACCCAGCACAGATAAGATATGAATGGAGATAGTGGGTATGCATGTGTTGGCATTTGTGCAATATAATATGTGATTCAAAAATTAGTATAAGATCGGGAGAGTATATTCCACTCTCCTTAATTTTAATTTGAGTTTCGCTTGATTATTTGGAGTCACTATTTTTGGGAAAATAAGCAGTATTACAATATTGATTTTTTCTGGATTGTACACAATAATCCAATGTGTATCAATATTTGGCAGATGAGTTGGTTTGGTTAATGGGACATGGTTTGACATTTCACAAGAATTCACAAGAAAAGGGAATTTTCAATGGTGTGTTTATTTTAATTTTATCAATTCATATTCATTCGGTTTTCAAATCAAATTTTAAGAAGTTGGGATTTAAGAAAGGAGAGTTGAAAAGTGGGCGTATTTATTGATTGGATTGGTTTTAGTCATTTCATTCGTCATTTTGATTTTAATTATTAATTCTTTTATGCATTGCCTTAGAATTTTTAATCGGGAAGTGTATAATTGTTTCAAATTTGAGGAAAGTTGAGAAAGCTTGACATTTACGACAATGTGCATGACATTCAAATATCCTTGAATTAGACAGTGGCATTGAACTGAAGTAGTGGTTTGTAGACGACGTCTTTGATTTACATAAATAGTGTTCACATTGCGATTGTGGTTCGGTCTTATACAACATCGTATGATTTAGTCTTGGGTCAGCTATTCATGTACATAAATTGAATTAGAAGTGAAGTAGTCCTGCAGAATTTAAGTTTTCTTTCGGGCCACACACTAATTTGCATTCATTAGTTATCTAATTCAATAACTTTTGAGATTTTGTTTAGATTCTTCATCATTGTCTTATTTGGTATGAATTCATGCATTCTAATTTTGAGGAAAACTAACTAAATCAATACAAGATAGCGAGTGTGTTTGTTGATATAATTAAGTAAGTAACAATTTGGTTCTGTCATTATACTGTATCTTGAACATTTGGGGATTATTTTATAACAGTTTTGGGTAGATTTCTCTACTACAGTTTAAACTTCAGTCTTTTGAGTTACCCATCCATTTCCATTAGTCATTTATTTGAGTTGAGACATTGTGATTTTTACATTTCTTCAACATCGTTATCACTACACATTAGCCCATTGATTTATTTAAGGTCGTACAGTCATTTGAATTTTAAGACATTTTCTTTCTTTGAAGTTTGGGTTTCTGGATTTTGTATGATTATATCTGTTAGTTTAATTTGTTTTAGTCAAAATGTCACACATTCATTTGAGTGGTAGATCACATTCATTAGATAACGCAATCGTATCAGTCATCATGTCAGATACACCACCACCAGCAGGTCCACCACTAATATCACGACCGCAAGGTTTAACTGCAGATCAGCTTAGACAAATGGAAGCATTCATCCAAGCTAAGATAACAGAAAGTAGACAGGTAGTTCAAGTTAGGCAAATTAATACGAGTATTGAGATTCCATATTATGATCCACGTAGGTCTAACACTGAGACATATCTCATAAATTTAGAGAAATATTTCACTGCCCAAGGTTATGAGCCGGTACACTATCATAATTATTTGCATGGAGTCATGAAAGGTGAAATGAAGCTTTGGTACGATGCACACTCACATGAAATTACAGACTTTTGAGATTTTGTTAGAATTTTTAACAATAGGTTCAATAACAACGATAGCATTCGAGATAGATGCAAACTGTTTTACTCATGTAGACAGAAACCGACAGATCCGTGTGAACAGTTCATTTACGAAATGGTTGCACTAGGCAAGCAAGTGATTGAAGACGGAGCTAGGAATATGGAAATTATTTTAGCTACGGTGAGAGATGCATTACATCCGGAAATTGGTCTTGCTATTCCGTCGGATGACTTATACAGCGTTGATAGATTTGTACAGCGCGTTATAGTGATTCATGGTAATCTGATACGACAAGCGAACATGCATAACAATCAGCGATCAGATATTCCACCTTTGAGAGGAAATAGAGAGGATCTTATTAAGCAGAAACGGAACATGCAATTAAATAGAGGTTTTAATCCACGGGGAAGGAGTAACTACCGATCTTCATACAATGGTTCACGAGGTTTAAATCACGACAATAGACGGTATTACAACTCTCATCGCAATTATGACAATTCACGCAATTTTGATTCAAGTAACGATAACAATATGGGAAATTCGAATGTAGAAGCATCTAATTCTACAAATAATGGCAATAGAGGTTCACATCAATCACGTTCTGAAAACAGGGGTCGGGGTAACTCGAGAGGTCGAGGATATCCAGACATGAGTAAAGTCAAGTGTAGAAAGTGTCAATATTTTGGACATATGGCACGAGATTGTCCTCAAATAAAAGTAGCATTGCAAATGTTAGTGAATCAGAATCAACATCTTGTAACAAATCAGAATCCATTTGTTAATAAAAATTCTGCAGAGAACCCATTTACAAATCAGAATTCTTCCCAACCACCAAATTATAATAACGTTTACAATACAAACGCATTTTCACAAACTTCCAATCCAAGGGCAAATCCAAATGATTCTTTAAACTATCAGGGGAGGACCTTTGTCCCATCCATCCGAGGACTCTCCCAAGAACAGTAAGCAGGCATCGTAGGTTAAACGTCGTAGGTTAAGATATAGGATAAAGCATAGGTAGCATAAACACAACACTGATATTATTTTTCTTCTTAAACTTCGTAGGTTAATAATTTGCATCCTCATCGTGCATTAAGGTAAGAGAAGGAGTAAATTAGAAAGTTTTAGGAACCCAGGAGGGTTAGGGTCATCGTTGTTGATTGTCTGAAAGGAGCAGAAATATTCATTAAGTCAGCGGAGATTGATCACCTCTTTAGAGTAATGGATAGGAAGTTTCAAGTTGTGATTTATTCCGTCATAGTTTGATAGCATTGCTCAACAGAACAGGCAGACATCGTGATGTTTGATTAGGTATGACAAGGCCGCACAGGAAGTAGTAAAAGTTATAAGAAACCGGTAGGAGTTCGTATATAGGCTCAGAGAATAGAATAAGACGTCTCACTCCCGCACACGGGTAATATCCCCGAAATATGGGTCTCATCCCCAAGAATAAGTATCGAGTTAAGTATGGGTCTCACTCCCAAGAAATAGACGTAGAAACCGTCAAATATATTTTAGTTATGTTAGGTAACACTCTGGCCAGAGGAGAGGACGTCGATACGGTCAGAAGTAAATTTGAACAAGGGTAGTCCTCCCAGTAAGTTAGAAATAATCGTAAGGAATTTAAGGACGTCGATATCGTCAGAAGTAAATTTGAACAAGGGTAGCACCCCCAGTAAGTTAGAAATAATGGTTAGGAATTTCAAGACGTCGTAATTTACGTCACAATTAAGTTAAAAAAAATAAATAATAAAATAAATAACATACAAACATAATAAAATACACGTTAGGAATAATAAAATGAGGAATAAGAATTGTTTGAACAAGGGTTTCAGAATAATAAATGTAAGTATTGTTTGAAAAGAGCTCCCACGCTCATTAATCAGTCTAGTTAATTAAATAATAGAGCTCCCATTAATAATAGAGCACTCATTACTATTTCAAGTTTAATTAAATTATGTTTAAACAGTAATGACAATAGAGCTCAAGCGCTCCAATAATTTCTCCTAGAATATATAAATGAAATTGTAAAAGTTAAATTAAGTTTAAATTTTCTCCACGCACAAGATATATAGAATACACTCATTGCCTTCAATTCGTAAAATTTTAAGGTTTATCCTCATGAATTCTTCAAAGAGTTGAAGATAAAGATGCCCTGATGCTCGTATAAGTTTAAAAGTACCTTCACTCTTGGTAACACTAAATTTAATTTTCACTCTCTCGTTTATGTTTCTCTTAATATTTGATTTTTCACTCCATTCGAAAAGTAACTCAAATAAGTTGTTCAAAACAGGATAACAAAAGTCGTTATAATATTTGAAATATAAAATATCGCATTATCACCGTCAAATGTCAAAGTATTCATACATTTCATTCATGCTATTAAGTTATAAAGGGTCTTTCGTTAAAATGTCTCAATCAATTAAACACGCCGTAGTCACAGAACAAGCTGAATAAGGAAACCATCACTTTTCTAATAAATGGCTCAGTAATTGCACATATAAAATTCAGGACATGGAAATACACGAAACAAAGATGTTCATGATTATGGTCAAAAGTCGTAAATGTCAAGAGTTTAAACATGAAAAATCAAACCAAAAGGGTTATTAGGATAGCGAAGCGAACGCAGTATTTGAAAATATCTATATGGATTTTATCGAGCCTTACCCCGCTAGTCGTTATCGTCGTAATAAAGTCTGTCTTGTCTTAATAGATCAATTATCTAACTGGGTAGAAGTATTTCCCATGAGAGTAGACAATGGTAGCAATGTTGTTTGTGCTTTAGAAGAAACAGTTTGTAGATTTGGTCGTCCAAAGACCGTAATAAGTGAAAATGGAACTCACTTCATTAATAAAAATGTAAAGAAATGGTGTAAAGAATGGAATGTCAAACATGTTACCTTATCCGCTTACCATCCATGCCCAAATCGCGCAGAAAAGAACCAATCAGGACTTGATCCGAATGATTGGCACGTATATTGAAGGAGGTCATGCAAATTGGGACCTCACAAATTCGCACTCGTATTACTTTCTTCAATAAATGACACAATACAAGTATCACCAGCAATTTTGAATCTTGGTAGAGAAATTCCGCTTTCAATTGATCGAGCATTACAGTCAAACCAATCTGAAACTGATGTTAAACAATTAGCCAGGGAAATGCCAGAATTTTTTGAATGAGATAATTACTTTTGTCAAAGAGAATGTTAAAAAAGTTCATGAGAAGAACAAGCGATATTTTGATAAAAAAACCCAGAGATTTTCAATTTAAAGTCGGAGATAAGGTTTGGAAACCACCAACTTTTAAATGCGGATATGAAAATTACCAAGATGGCTGGGTCCTTTTAAAATTAATAAAAAAAACATTTTGATACTTATTGGATTAATGTAGATTCAAAACTAAATCCAGAACGTCACGTTTCTGATCTTAAACCGTTCATTGAAAGAAAAGCCATAAATTGCAAACCAGAGCCAATTCCATTACATTCTTTACAAAAAGATTTACCTCCAGTAATTTCTGTTCCGAGACAGTTGAGAGCTCGAAAAGGCATTAACTATAAAGTTTCGGA
This sequence comes from Folsomia fimetaria, assembly GCA_034695645.1. Lineage (NCBI taxonomy): Eukaryota > Metazoa > Arthropoda > Collembola > Entomobryomorpha > Isotomidae > Folsomia > Folsomia fimetaria. The sequence goes on from JAQFZJ010001155.1 coordinate 7,519, forward strand.
AGCTAGGACTAACCAAAACTCTATCTCTTCACTCATTTCAAAACTTTATTAATCCTCATAATTTTTCATATCTTACAGTGTTCGGGAGTTAGGCTATGTCGGGTCGTGTCTAGTCACACCTGGAGTATCGTGCGAAGCGCCAACAGCGCACCAAACAATTTTTGAAACAACGTAAAACTACATTACAAGAGTTTGGTCCGATTCAACCACCAGAACGCCATCAAGAGTATAAAAATTATCGACAGTATCTTAACAATCTTGATTTTCCGTACACATGTAATCCGATGCAAGATGTAATAATTAAGTCGAAATTATCAGCAGATATGTTAAAAGGTTATGAATTTTCAGAGAAAGCAAAATTTGTGTATGTCGATGATGGTGTAAAATTTGAAGCATGGGTAATGGGCATGAAATGAATTAATTAAGCAGATTGAATTTGTATTTGATTTAGAATTCGATAATACTTTATTTTTCCATGATTGTACTGCGCTAATTCAAATTTCGACTCATTCTGTAGATTACGTCATTGATCCTTATATTATGTTTCCATATATTCGAAAATTACTTGGTCCAATACTGTTAAATACGAATATCCTTGAAGTAGTTTTCTCGGAGAATGATGTACGAGCTTTAGAAAGAGATTTTCCAAATCAAATGTGCTGGAATCGTTGATATATAAGATATAAACTTAAGATGCCATAATTTACCTCAAAGAGAAAGTCTTGATACAGTGGTAAAGAATTTGTTGGGGGATTACAACAATGGTTTCGTTGGTCTATGCGTCCATTACCGGAAAATGCTTCAGAGTATGCACGAAAAGTTTCAAATTATTTATTAAGAGCTTGGAATATTTTAAAAGATTCTTTTCCACCTCATTTGTTTCATTTCATTTATCATACATATCAAAACAGATATGTATGATAGAGTACAAATTTCCTAACATGAAAATAAAATTGCATGTAGAGTTTGAAAGTATTTTGTATCAGGTGAGAAAACAGAATGGTGACAAGGTTGATCTTATTCAATTATTTTTGTGAAATTGTTCTTAAAATTGGCTAAAGATGGTGATACAAGGTAAAATGGTATTGAACACTGATCAAATCATGGTGTTAATGTTAAAACAACCGGAATCGTACATAGAGTTACAAAAATTTGTTAAAATAGCTAAATTTTGGAATTTAAGTGATACAGAAGCTTCGATTAATATTATTTCGAATATAAATGTAGATATCATGGATACGGATATTGATACTATAATTGCTGACATTGAATGTAACGATAATTCTAGTTGGGAATTGATAACTGTTGAAGGTACAGATATTGAATATGAAGAAGGTCAAACTGTAGAGTACATTATCTTGGAGGGAGAGGTGTCTCTGGACGTTTCTGCTAATTCCATGGTGATGGACTCGGGCGCGGGAGCATCCTTCCCTCTAGGAGAGGATACTCCTTGGTCCATGAACAGTGATGATCAAGGTGAAACTCATGATATTGATGTAATTTGTGAAGAGATTGAAAAGCTGGGAGTGAAAGCTAACACAGGGAAATCAAATATTTGTAGTAGTTTATTATCATTGTCATTAAGTTGGTGTTACTAATGTTACTAATGTTACTAATGTTAAAGTATCAAAATTGGAATTTAATAAGAGAAAGCGTATCAATAAGAAAGCAAATCGTAAAAAGGTTGATCAGCAGAGAGAGTTACTGGGTTTAGATAAAATTTGAAGGAGAAAGAATAAGGGTAAAAAGAAGAAAGAAAGAGGGATGAAATGGAAATTACTTAAGAAACATGTTCAAACTACTTTCTTCTGAGAAAGCAGTTTCATTTCTCGGTGGTGAAAGTGTAAGGGATGCCAACGCATCCTTACGGGATTATGTATAACTATGTGAATGAAGGATATTGTGTGGAGAGCATGCTTTGCCTCTCCGAATAAATTGGACGATTAGTCTCTCTCCTCCTTGTATCCAGTGTGGTTGTCTTATTATTGGGTCTGGCATAAGCATCAGCATCGACATCATCATCATCATCATATCTGGGGATAAGCAGCTTCATCAGCACCATACCCACTCAAGGGTATGGTAAGTACAGGGCATAATACAACGAGTAGATAAGAGATCCACCTCCTCTCAGAGTGAGCAAAGTGGGGTGTAGATTTCTTATAGATCATAATAATAAATGCAACTCTCCGTCTTTTTATTATTATCTGAGCAGATCCGAGAGAAATTTGATGGAGGTAAACCGTGTTTTGTGTACTAAATTTATTTTAAAGCTCAAGATACATTGTGTCAAATTTTCACCAATTACTAATACCAAAACCATTTTTATCATATTTTAGCCTTTCGAGTAAAAGCTGTGAGAAGAAGCATTAACAGAAATGGCAAAATGAATAAGTTGAGGCTTAAGCTTGTCCTTAAAGAGATGAAGAGACCTACAAAGAAGGACTTGGTAACACTGATGCTGCTGAATTTACTGATGGTGACAATAGATCTTATAATTTTTGTCTTGTGTACCATTTCATAGGTTTTCTTGGATGACTCTCCAACTTACTGCGAGAGACGTAAGAATAATACTTGTCTCAATTTCCCCAATTGAATTTTTTAAGAATTTAAGAATTTCCATTTTTCACAGAATGCAAGTGTAGGGGACAAAGGGTAAGTGCGTATAATTTTTTTTATGTGTATTCAGTTTCAGTGTTTAATCACTGGGCGCATGGGACGAGCCAAAAACCAAAAATCATTGCAACACAAATTCCCGTGTTTTTTGTAGGTCGTATATGCAATCAGACTAGTGATGGTCCAGACGGCTGTCTCAGAAAGCTGCCACTTTTGTATTAGCAATGTTTATCGGTGATTATTAAAAGTAAATATAAGTTACAATCATTGGGCTTTGTATTATTGAATAAAACACCATTAAAATCAATATCATTTTGAAGATAGAGTAAAATGAATAGATATAATTAGTTTGGAATATCGGGAATAAATCCTAATTAAATTAAACATCTAACAAATTGAATCGAATACTTATTAATGTGCCCCTTTTCGTAATTAATTATAACTGCTGTTTAGTTGGGTGAAATCTAATGGACACACATTTAGATCCTGATAATTTAGTAATAAATGCTCCCTTATAATTGCTCATGCCCCTTTTTCCGCTATTAACTGAGGATGTCATTCGTGTTCGACATAGCAGAAATTGGTAAAGCACTGGAATCAGCAACCCGTAATTTTTGGATACCACACACCCTAAAACGTTACTAATTGTAGTTTAACGATTTCAGATTCGGTTTGTCGATATGACCTTTTTCGCCGAGTTAAAACACTCCCCTAAATAAGCTTAGGTGTTACATTTGAGCATCAGCGCCCAACTTTGACCTATATGACCTGAACTCGGCGAAAAAAGGTCATATCGACAAACCGAATCTGAAATCGCTAGACTACAATTAGTAACGTTTTAGGGTTTGTGGTATCCAAAAATTGTTAGTTGCTATTTTGAAATGCCACCGTAATTTACAAAGCTCCACACTACTAATGCACATAGCATAAGCCAAAAGAAGAAAACAATAAATGCAAATGCCGCAAATAAATATCTCGCACAAATTCAATTAAATTATAGATATGATATAGTTTAAAATAAATGCCGCTGCACTTACTATTTTGAAATTAAATTGAATGGATAAGAAACAATTTCCCAAATGTAGAAAATAATTACGAATACTGAACACTGGCATTGCCAATTATCATCGAAAATTTTTAAATGTACTCTAAATTAATATTCTACCCGTTATATGCGTTGTTTAGAGTGGGGCAAATTGTGGAAGATCTAATGGACACAAATTTAAGTCGTAATTATTCGGTAATAAATGTTCCCTTAAAATGGCACATGCCGCCTTTTCTGCAAGTAAAAGTGTGGGTGCATTTGTATTCGACATGGTAGAAATTGGTAAAGCACTGGAATCCGCAACCCGTAATTTTCGGATACCACAAACCCTGAAATAAATAACAAGTATTTTTTAAGTTGCATGATTTTAGTTACAAGAAATTCATAAGCAAACCGTAGCTCAGAATCCACAACTGCCCAAGGATCATCTTTGTGTCCCATTCGACAAGTTCCAGTCAAATGATAACCAGTTTCTCCTTCATGCAATGCGTAGCATTTCCAATAATCATCCGACCCGATTATCAATGACTTGCAACCCTCTGGAATAGTGGGAATGTACTCGACACCTATTTTCTTAAAAGCATTGGTATCCATGACCCTAAACATTTGATGAATTCCTGAAAAAGACAATTATAAATAAGGTAAAAAATATGACATTGGTCAATATTTCTGCCCTATCATAACACTAACCATCAATAACAGCCTCAAAGTCGGATGGATCAGAATATCCTCCATAAGTAATTCGTATAAGTTTCTCATCGTTAATTTCCCCTTTCTTGTATTCTTCGGCATTCAATTCAACTACCCCTCTTGATTTTGGTCGGCTAGGAGCAACTTGGTACTAAGTATTTATAATTCAGAAACTAACGCATTAAATAATTTAATCTTCCATGGTATTCTTAAATAATTAAAGGATAGATAATCCAACCTGCGCCACACCATTCATATTATCAAAGAAAAGTATATGAAGATCCGGCACATTGAATTCACTGTTCACTGTATCTCGTTTAGAATAAAGGAATGCTTGCTGATTAGGCTGGGCTGTTATCTGGCCCTCCCTTGTGGTGGCTTGAAACTTAATTAATTCCTCCACGGCGTATGTATCATTAAAGTCTGCATAGGTTGGTTGAGGATAATTATGCAACTTAAATGAGAAGGCGACATGGACATGGT
>JAQFZJ010001156.1:0-12343 GCA_034695645.1 Folsomia fimetaria
TATTGTCTGATGCATTTAATGTGCATAGTGGCAACCCCCAGGTCGGGGACCAGTCCAGGGTCATTCCTTGTAAGTAAAGCAGAATTACGACTAATATTATTTTACACACCGCAAAATAACTCCGCTCACGGCCAAAGAGAGGAGACTTTTTCTCCCCAATAAACTTCCCCTCCCCCCTTCCCACTTACTGGTTTCGCCATCGTGAGTCAACGTGGGAAGCCCGGCTCCCGAGCAGCTCGGAAGCATACTTCCAATAGTTATGCAACGTGGGATTTGAATTATGGAGGACTACCTGTCACCCTAGCTGACAGAATGGCACTTCCAATAGTTGTCCATCGAGGGCCGCTTTAAAACCGCCTCCCTCCTTCCTGCCCCCACCTCCCTTTGCGATGAATTGTGCAGTTTGTGGACTCATAATCGCCCCCCGCCTCCATTCCATTCAATTCAGATCCTGCTCACTCTACTATCACCGGAAGAACTGTCTACCACCGGTATCACCGAAAATATGGAGTCAACAAATTAAAGAAACTTGGTATTGTAGAGTCTGTACAGCTTCTAATAATAATAATATAAATAATAGTACTAAAGTTAATACCGATCAACCAACTAATTATGATCTGTTTGAGGAGCTGCCTTTCAATGTCGACGCGTCATTTAACAACACTCAAACACCATCTATAACCAAATCCCCCCCCCCCCCTTACCTCTAAATCCACTCATCCAGCAACTCCCTTTCTACAATGTCGACCACGATTCGAAAATATTGACAACCTCAACACAAGATTCAATCACTCACCACAAAACAGCTTCGCCCTTTCCGCACAGTTTTAAAAAGGGTTCTATCTACATACACATAAATATTAATGGGTTGAGGAGCAAGCTTTCAAGTATGAAGTTATGGAAAGTAGTGTAAAGTTTCTGAGCCTTGTTGAAGTCTTAATAATCAAGATCTATAGACAGTTTGTTAAACCTGTTATAGTAGTAGTAATTTACCATAATCCTGACACCTTAAAATCAGAATTTCTCCATTCGTTTAGTGAACTTTATCAGTTGACTTTATCAGACCTTTGTCAGTTTAAATTTGAGAAAATTTTTATGGGCGACTTCAAGTACAATTTACTACACTACGCCAAAGGGTTTGATGCAGACACGCACAAACTATATCTAATGTGCAAATCGTTCAATTTATGGCAAATGATTTATGGTCCAACTTTTCAAGGTAAATCATTGTTAGATCACATTTATGTTACTGATAAGAGGAATTATCCAGCTTGTGGTCATTTCTCATTCGCTGGGTCTGATCATGACTTATGCTTTGTCAGACGGAATGTAGGTAAAGTTAAAATACCACCTCTTCAATGTGTAGTTAGATCTATAAAAAACGTTGGATAGATTTTGAATGTCATATTATGCAATTTAAGTTCAATTTAACAAACAATGAGAATTCCACTGATAATGAAGTAATTAGATTTAACAACTATGTAATGAATAAACTAGATTTAATTGCTCCTTTACGGAAGAGAATAATTAAGCGTAAAAGTTGTCCCTGGTTTAGTAGTGAAATTAAGTCCGTGTGCAAAAAACGTGACATCCTTAGGAACGAAGCAAAGAGCAGTGGTGATTGGAAATCTTTCAGAACTGCAAAAAGCGAAGTGTCTAGTGCCATTTGTTCATTCAAGGCGAAGTTCTATAAGGAGAAGTTCAGCAAAAAACTGGAGTCACAGTCTTTATGGAATACGATTAATGAATTTACCAACTTTAGACAAAAGAAAAGTCAAGACATTACGACCTTAGTAGATGATAATAATTGTGAGGTCACCGATAAGGTTCTAATTAATCATTTATTAGCTAAAAAATTATTTGTTAATCCAACAATTCCTGTTAATCACGAAAACACTCGTAAATTCATGGATGATAACAAATTTGACGAAAATATTATTGAGATTACTCCTGATGATGTGAGTCAGATGATTTCAGAAACTAAAAATAAGAATAAGAGTGATAATACGTATGTACCTGTTTGGTTAAAGAAGAAGTGTAGCATATCATTTAGCTTACAATTAACTATTTTATTTAATCACTTGTTACATTTTATGTACGTACCTACCCCATTGCGTACCTCAGTTGTTGTAACACTGTATAAAGGTAAAGGTTCACGCAAAATACCTAAATCTTATAGACCTATTGTATTGTTGAACGCGTATTGCAAGATGTTTGAAAGGTTTCTGTACCACCGATTAAAGGAAAGAATTGAATGTCAACTAATCAATGAGCAACACGCATATAGAGCCAATCGTTCTTGTAATTCTGCTCTTGAGGAGTTCACTTCTTTCGTTTATAATGGAATTGATAAAAAGAACGGTAAAGTGGGTGCGATTTACATTGACCTGAGGGACGCGTTTTCAAGTATTTCGCACAACAAGTTGATTTGGAAATTAGTATGTAATTTTAATATTAGCTACCAACTAGTTAAATTAGTTTTTAATAATTTAGTGAATAGAACTTTTAAATTTAAGAATGACGATAGGTATTACACTACAAATACTGGTGTCGGTCAGGGTTCGATACTCGGATCGCTATGTTTCTCCGCGTTTTTGAATGACATCAAGACGCCAATTGGTCTTCTACATTTTCAATGCTATGCAGACGATGTAATTATATACATAGCTTCTGAGGAAGCAGATTTTATTGTTGACGAATTGCAGAAATGTCTAGCAAGCTTAATTAACTGGTGTGAAGGGAACGACCTTATTCTAAATTTTGACAAGACTAAATGTATGTATTTTCACAATGAATTCGTTCCAATCAAATCTGTTTTAAAACCTATAATTGTTAATGATATTACGATTGAGAGGGCCTTTTCTTACAAATATCTTGGCCTACTTCTTGATCCAAATCTTAAGTTTGACTTACACTACGAACATGTTATGAGTAATGTTTGTAATCGTATTCATTTTTTGCATGGTATCAAGCGTCTAATTAGTGAACAAGCAATAAGAATTATAATCAACACGCAGATACACTCTGTAATTGACTACTGTATAAATATTTGGACTGTTCAAAAACCCAGTTTTTTAACAAAAATTCAGAATGTTATCGATAATTTTCTGTTTAGTTACTACCTCCGCAAACTTGCTAAAGTTCGTGCCAATAAGAATTTAACGCTTAAAAGTCTACGGAGTAAGGTCGATGTGAACAAGATTCGAAAAGATAATAATTTATTAACTGTTTCTCAGAGGTCAAATTATGTTGTGCTTAAAAATGCACTTAAGTTGTACCTTTCTGATAAATTAGAGTTTTCTGACACAACTTTGAGCTACAATCGTCCTTACATGGTCCCCACTAATCAAAAGACAGAGGCTAGTAAACGGTCTATTAAGTACCGCAGATATAAGGCATGGAACAGTCTTGCTCAAGACCAGAAGATGAGTGAATTGTCTTATTCTCAATTTCAAGTTTTGGCTCGTAATTTTGTTTTTTTAAAAATATTTATAACCCTTTGTGTCTTGATCTGAAAAGCAGTGTAAACTGATGATTCGCGACACGTTTAATAAACTACAGTATTCAGTATTCAGTATTCAGTATTCAGTATGTATGTATGATCTACGGCACACACTCTTTATTTGTGATGATATTCTTTATTTCCTATTTTACTCGCTAATGTTTACTAAAATCTACCTAATTAAATAACCTAAATATGTAACCTACTTATCTTAGGTTACATACTATTTATCCTATGTGGAGAAGAGGTCTTTGACGACGAGGAGAGTAGAGTGGAAAGGGATCCTCGTCCAGTGGCGTCGTCTTCTTTTATTGAAGATGTCCAGTACCTACTTGTTCTGGAATCAGAGATCTATTTTGGATTGATAATGTGGTTGTATATATATTAGTCCCTGTACATTTTTATTATGTTAAGAACTCGAAGAGAAGATACGGTTGTGAATGTAAATGCTAAACAACAATTTGAATCTTGTTAAACTAATTAATTCTTTATGTATGAATATTTTCCAATATTCATACATAAACTCAACACTTTTATTAAAATGTTTCTGCTAAGTGGGTATTATGTATACATAAGACTGACAATGCGACCGCATGACGTGTTTGTCGCCAATTTTGATGGGCCCAAGATTATTTTGTTCACAAAGTCATATAAGAGAACACGTGTTTCAGTTTTTTTCTGAATGCGTTGTTTGGAAACAATTTGGTGAGGTCAAAGTTGAAAAAATGGGTCGGTCACTTTTTCTCGCTGCTCGCATCACTGCTCATTTTGTGCCATTTTTTCTCACTTAAGATATTATGTGTTTGGTCAACCATTATATTACCAAATAATACCCCTACCCTACCACGCCCATCTTTTAATGTCAATAAGATATGAGAGCAAGATATGAAAGGTGGGGGCGTTCAGAGATCTCTAAAATATTTATTTAATTGAACGGATCAAAGGGACAGGGAAACATGTGACTGTTCTGATAAAAATTTGCTCTCATATCTTAGAACAACTAGAATCTGTGAACAACATGAATCATTTTACCCATACGATTTTTAGGTCACTGTGACCACCCCCCACATGAAGGAGGAGAAGTCAAAAGTGTCAAAACACCATGACACATGTCTCTAACAGGATTTTTCGAGACGAATCTAATGGTGTAGGGCGCTTTGACGTTAAACCACCCCCACGTGAAAAGGAGGTGTGGTTAATTGTCAATAGGGGTATTGTGAGATTTGTGTTCGACGTGAATCAGTAAACAACATGGATTATTTTACCCAATATGCACAGCAATATGCCAGAGCAAAACACTTTGTTTCGCCCCTTCTTTACATTCGTTTGTAACGGTTTTTGTATTTAAATATCCACTTTAAAAGAGTTAAGCAGTAATAGTTATTTCGCAGATATCAAAACCAATATCGCGCAAAAGTGGTGACTTAAATACTTACATAACATATTCCCATATTAAAAATTTTGCACATGCATAGTGAGTAAAAACAGATCCGGATATCGGATATCTAATGTATTAGTAAATCATGATATGTTCACTGCAAATAAATTGAGATCAACTGTATGTGCATTTATTTATGTATAAAAGCTATGCATGAAGTTGTATCCATTTCGTGGAACCATAAATTTCTATTATAATTTATTAGTTAACATTAATTCTTGACCCATCACTTCAAGCTTTAATATAAGTTGTTCAATAAATATCTGATGGTTATTTAAACAAAGTTAAATGTTATTTAAACAAACGGTTAAGTTACACTTACTGCGGAATTAAATTGCTCTTAGTGGATGGTAAAATTACTATTTTGTCTATAAAATATAGTTCGATTTTTTTATATGTACATTATTTCGTAATATATAGAACAGTTCAGGAATAAATTTATCATCACGTAATAAAAAACAATGACAATTTCGTTATGTTTGACACTGACGATTATTATTATTGCAGATTTTTTACATGTTGTTCATCCTTGAACTGATCTTTATATAGTAAAAGCTAATATCCATAAAACTTGTATAAGTACCTATATATGATCACGATATGGAAGGTGTTGCAAAGATGCTGGGCATGAATAATATTGGAGTATCTCCAAACCACATTGCCGCCATTTTTGCATTTTGCATTAATATTATTAATTTAATAAGATAATTAACTATTTTGCAGTAATTGAGCTAGATCCTAATTTTTATTTATTTTAAAACATTACTACCGAATTTATTTTTTTCGAAATTTGATTTTCAAACTTCCTTACTTACGACACCTTCATACACAAAGTAGGACGACCCTGCCAACATGGCGCAGCATACCAGACTCGCTCACTTGATAGGAATGTTGTTAGACAATTCTGTCCAACCGACCCAACTCGAGGCTGTCCTTCCGCCCACCATTGAAATCTATCCAAACTCCCTTCAAGTGGAACGTCCTCTCCATTTGTAACCCAAATCCATCTTCCTGCAAAAATATCTGTTCCAGCCGTCCAGAAGGAGGACCCTACAATTTTACCACTTTAATAATTGACCTCCAAATTACTGTTGTGATCTACTTACATGCCGCAGTTTCTGCGGTGACGCTCCATCTAATTAAGACAAACTGATCCTCATCCGCATCAATCGAAGCCAGCTGAAGTCCTCGCACCTTACACACTTCATACGCCTTTCTCCAATTTGACGGAGAGCGATACCCATAAAACTGTTTGTGGACTAATCCAACCGTGGAGTTGCCAATAAATGTAAGGTCATTTAGTCTAGGGACAGTTCCATAATTTACTTGAGATGATGGTAATGCCATTGTAGGTCTTGTGTAGTTCGTCACACACAGAGGATGACCTAGTCCTTCACACGATGATGAAAACCACGTGCTCTGATTTACAGAAGATGCTTCGATACAGTTTCGACTTTGGAATGGAACAGCCCCTGATCCCAGGGTGTACGAGGAGAGGGTGTAACCTAATATTTAAAGTTGAATAATAAGATATCAAGTACTTATTTAAAAAACTATTAAGCAGAAAAGTACCTTGATAATTTAATGTGGTGGCCCATTTACCAATCATTACACCTTCTTCCTTTGTGTCAACAGATGCAATTCGCAGTGTATGTTGTGCACAGTATATTTCGGCTTGGGTGAAATTTAAGAGGACATTTTGTGAATAAAATTGTTTCCCGTAATTCGTATCTCCAATAAAGAGCAAATTTGACGGGGACAAAATCCCAGAAGGTGATGCTTGCTGTTGAGAAATGGAAACGTGGAATTGTAGGATTGTAAGTAATCCTAACTGAAAAAAGAAATATGTAAAATTATCCATTTCGGCAACACAAATTGGATCCTTGCAGAAATTATTTGCAATCTGTCAGCCCATAAAGTTTTGTAGGTGTGGACGGATTATATACCTACTTTTATTTTGCAAGTGACAGCAACAAGAGGCATTATTAAACAGTGTGTCGCACAAGAAAAGAATATGTTAAAATTTGAAGAATCGATTCAAATTAGAATTTTGCTTGGTTTGCTTGTGTACAAAATCGCAATTTCGTATAGCTGTGAGAATTGATGGCACAACTACTCATTAATATTTATTACTTTATAGATATACATATGTTGTATAGCTAAATCCACCCTAATAAATTCATCTATGGGGAGGCGTTTATATCCGATTTTGATGCTGAATGTCACCAGATTCACTAAATCGACATTATGAAAAACTTCCCATATGTATTTAAATATGCAGATGGGACAAATCCGATGTATTGTAGTATTAGTCATACAATATGCCCTTTTTGAGCCAGCAATATATGCACTAAGTTCACAGGATTACCATTGGTTATTGTATTTGTAATTATATAATAAAATTGTATAATTTCATTATATGACTTACACAATTTCAGTAACTCATAATGCAGGTCTATCATAACTGTGTACACAAGCGACACCGAAATTGTGTTAGTTATTATCATGACTCATCAGTCTGGCTGGTTATATAATTAATTTACCTTGAGTCGCAAGTCGCTGTCCGAATCCAAATTTTATTTAGCAGGACATACGAATACAATAAAAAAGGAGAATACAATATAATTACAGTATCGAGATTTCACTATCGGATCAAAATAGCAAAGCTCAGAATAAGATGGTAAATATAATTCAGTAAATTTAGATAAGCAATTGTATAGGTTTTCACATTGATCTGACGTAAAACATAATAATTCGGAAGTTACTTATATTTCCACTAAAATTGCGGAATATTTGCACCAGTTTACAGTTCATACTCACATTTGAAAGCATAAAAACTGCCCCTTTTACAATCCTTCATCAAATCCAAATTCTTTAACCCATCCCAGTTAACTAATATCGAAGTTGGAATCATTTTCTGAATAATTTTGAAATACTCTTCAATCAACTCAGTTTTGTAAGTCAGTACACCACTTTCATACAACTTCAATTCAGGGTCGTCACTCCCATCATGAGCCTTCTTTTTCATGGAGCAACCAAGGCCATACCGCTTGCTATAAATGTTGAAACCGCGATACCACGTTAAGTTTGTCCGTGTCCAGGGTGCATCTTCGATTAAATGATTTTTATTTTCATCGCATTTGGTTTCCTGCAAAATTAAAAAAGGTCAATTTTTTGCACAACTTTTAAATTTTAGAATCGCGTTTAGTTAAATGTTTCTAATCTAAATTGGAAGGAATGCTTTTAATGAAAAGTTGAAGGTTTTGCATAAAGAACTTTTGGTATGTACTTACGACTATCCTATTGGTCCTCTCAATTATGAAACGCTTCACATATAGTTTAACCAGGGCGGGTAAGTTGTCCAATATCTTGGTATTTAAATCTCACAGTTTTTTATCATTAAGGGAAGACATCTCCAAGACTTGATCCAGAAGGGAAACAGTCAAGGCAAACTAGGAGAAGGATGCAAGCGGGTGGGACCAATAGACGCCGGCCTTGTTTTCAAATAGATTTAGGAGATATATTGATCGTCCAACGCAGTATGAAATCTAGGCCTCAATCCCTGACGAACCTGTTAATCAAACTTTTAAGGACGATTTAGACTTCTTTATTAATATGTATCTTAATTGTTTGCCAAGTTAACCTGGCTTCTTTAATTTAAGACGGTCCAGGGACGTCTTCATGCTTTCAAATTCCGCAATAATTGCCCTCAATCCATGCCCTGTTAGCTGTTCCCTGACCCAGTCTTCTTGCGAGCCTTTGCAAGAGTCCGCTGCCACCATTACCGAAATAAGAAAGACGAGAGGTCCACCAGCTTTTGGAATCAATTTTAGCCCCGGTGCAATAGTTTTAAGGTCGTCGAAGGCTCCAGTCATGGAAGTAATTTGAACAGGGGTATTAAAATCTGGAAATAGAGCACGATCCGAAACTAATGGACCCACTGCTGGGGTGAGAGTACTTCCACCTCCACCCATTTCAACTTGATTATAGGAAAAAATAAATATTGGGTATGTTTAACTCTCGTTCAAGTTTGGGGGCGATTGCAGGTGAAGAATAAACTGGTATTGCAAGAACATTTGAGCTTTAATTTATACATTTTACAACCAACGTTAATTCACCAGATACTAAATATTAATAAAAGTTATGAATCACTAATTCCGAGAAATAGATAATATTACGTCTGGATTTAACGTAGGTTCATAAGTTCTCATTTCCCCAGTGTGCAATGAATGATATCGGTCAGTCAATATTCTTAAATATTGCGTAATACGAAACGGAAATGTACAGATTTCATAAGAAATGTAGAAAATTGTATTTACAAAAGTGCAGAAAGTGATTCGAGCTAAATGTGATTGCTGTGGTACATCTGGCTATTGCGTGATGTCAGCTATTGAACTTTCACCTCCCGTATTGTGCAATATGTAAGAATATTGAGGACAGGGTTATCCTTACATATTTCCAAGAAAAATAATGTTTGTCATCGTTTCTGGACTGATTAAAATCATTCATGCGCGATGTCTGTAATGAATGTTAATATGTATAAACATAAATCCCGTTAAAAAAGAATAAATAAGTGAATTATTAATTGAAAATGAACAAGTAAGACTATGGCGTGTACAATACATTCTTTCGTGTAAACCCCCCACCCCCCCTTCTTTTGGAACTTTGAAAGGAATCAATTTAGGCTTCAATGTGGTTTTCCTGAACTTCCGGAAGAAGGGTCGGAAATGAATAAGGAGGTAATCCCTGGTCGCGGAAATTATTTCCGACTCCTTCAGTAATAGTTGAATATGATGAGTTTATGTAAAATTAAATGTTTCTATTTTGTACGTTTGCATCAAGCAGCGATGAACTTGGACTTGATAAGTAGAAAATATGACTGAAGGGCGCCACTACTAAGAATCACTTCTTTTGAGGCGTGTGCAACCTGCGGGATACGGTGGCGTTTACTTATACATGCAACCCCATACGCCCTCTTCTTGCCTTTCATCAAAATCTGAAATATGCAAAGATCGCAAAAGTTCATGGAATTCGAGTGCATTTGAAGAACCCGCTCCACAGTTGAGTATCGAAGAACAGTTAATCTCGAGTTCACATTTTCCTTTGGATTGACAAATTCCGTGTATGTGCTTGCCCTCACTCCATTTCTGGATGACTATGCCACGGTTAGTTAACTGTTGTTAAACCTGAAAATAAGGAACAACAAGAAATCCGGCAAAATTTATTGGCAACCAAACACTTTTACTTTCCATTTGAAATGCGTTGGGATCACCAATTTTAAATCCAAGTTCTTTCGCAGCAGAAAACCACGCGGGCAATACGGATGGCCAATCAGCCTCTACCGGAAGTAGACCATTGCATGTGTCCCATACAACCCTAAAATTATACAAACATAAATTAAGATGATGCCCAATTGATAGAGATGACTTAAATTATCGACGAGACCTCTTTTACTCGTCATAATCATGAGATCCTCCATTGTTGAAATTTCCATTATGAGACTCACAACCACCCATCATCTTATCGGTATAGCCTGATTTACTGGAGGGTGTTCGACTCGGTTAGACTTCCCCCGGCATCCTCTTGTGCAAAATTTAACTAATGACCCGGTATTGCAGGGTGACCGTTAACCATTGGATCCAGGAAAGAAACTTGTGTCGCTGGAGAAAGATTTCCTCCGCTTTTCAATTAAAGAACGTCGAACTTCTCGGATAAGCTAGCAAATAGATTAATTCTTTGTTGGTTAAATTGCAACATTTTATATTTATTTACCAATTCTAAAACATGAATTTTGATGCGGGGAAAGTTGAGATCGACCTCCAACTTTTTTAGTGTCGCATTCAAGTCGTGCCGCAGATATTTTTCAGCATAGTATTGGATTATCAGTGGCATTGAGCTAATGACACAAGGAAAATTTCATCGTTTTACAATTTTCTTACAAGGTTGTGTTATCTTTTAATAATCAAATTTGACTAAGAACCGATCGATAAATGTGGGCTAACGTTAGTAAAGAATTCTGTATTTTACTGTTAGGAAGTGAGTTTTATGGAAAAGCTGATGAATGCATTCATTATTTTTTTGTATTATTTATATGTAATGAGGCCCTATTAATTTTAGTCACGTTTCGCGGCCCAACATTATTTCGTTCAGAATCTACCCAGATAACCAAACAGCAATATATACATTTTTTACATTCCTTGACCCAAATACGTGTTTCTATCGATTTTCTACAAACCTTGTCCAATGAAATGGATCATGGTTAATGCTGACGTACCGTCGCCGCTATTTTTATGGTAAAAGTAATAATAGCCTTCTAAGTGCTGCTGTGTAGTAATAGTGGATAGCATACCCTCACGTGATTATTCTTACATCCGATTCGTATGATAAAAATAACTTGATTTCGCCAAATTCTACCTTAAAATGGATTAAGTAACATGCTTTGAGCGGCCTGTCTAAAACGGGACCTAATTCTTGGATAAATGGTAACAAACGCGAGGGTTAAAGAAGGGTTCCTTACCCCCTATCACCTTCCTAACAACCAGCACGCCAAGGCTTTACTACTACCAATGTAGGTATGGTGTAAAATAGTAGAAGGGTGTCTCATGTTAAAATTCAAGGTTTCTTCGTGCCTTCTGCATTATAAAACTGTAGGTAACAGAGGTCTGTGCGTTATTCATTACTGACAATTATTCGGCAGGTGTGTCGCTCTGGAGTCGATTTCGTTTCTACTTTCAACTGTAAGTTTTTGAAGTTTGAATAAACTTTATATGAACTCTCATAGTTAAATCTTATCACAGACCTATGATTTCCAAAATATGTGTTGTCTGGTCTGCACCTTTACAACTTGTTTTTTGTTTCCAGGCAGAGCTGCATAGCTGAGGGAGGGGGCAGAGTTGGAAGTTTATAATCACGCCCGGCGAGCTAGTTCTTTACGTTCAAGATGGCACTAAAAAGTTCAATAAAAAATATTACAAAACATTTTCTTGTACTTCTCACCTTTGGGATATCTGTAAATGGGCAACAAGAGAAATATCTGAATCACCCATACAACAATGACTACCAACTGGGGCTTTTCAAAGATTGTCTTATCCTCAAAGGCACCCCGCCATCTTCATTGGTCACTCAGAACGGTGAAGCTGACCTGTACGCAAATTTGAATTACCAGTGGAACCTATACAGACCAGATGTTCTCCCACTGGCATATTTCATTCCAGAGACCGCTAATGACGTTGTAAATGTAATCAATTGTGGAAAATTACAACATATCAGAGTAATTAGTAAAAGTGGAGGACATTCTTATGAGAAATATTCATTTGGTGACTCAAGTACAATTGTCGTTGATTTGCAAAAGTTGAACTCAGTTAAAGTGAATAAAACCGGGAAAAGTGTGGACGCTGGTGCTG
>JAQFZJ010001157.1:0-12319 GCA_034695645.1 Folsomia fimetaria
AGAATTTAAGAATTTAAGAATTTAAGATATTTAGCCTTGTTGCGGTATTAGTTCACCCTGCATTGCTGCAGTTTATTGTGATAAGGCTGTTACTTGGATGGATGGATTTTGTAATTACAAAGAGGCTACAAATATCTTTGAATATTATTCTCTAGAAGGAATATTGAGTACTTTTCGCACATGTGATAACCAATGTAACCTCTGTATTTCTACCCTAAATGATGATCCCTAACATACCATGCAGGGTACAAATTTACTTCATCTGTTTCCGAGAAGAGGACTTCTAGAACAGATCATGGATTCTCTCTTTTAAACTAATAACTATTTCTATAACTACAGAAGTAAACCTACACCCGACATTAAATTAAACTTGTATGTAAAACTGACACCTAATACAAATAATAATATAGAATGACATTGCATTGAATTATATAAGTATTCTAGATTCCCCAGTGACTAATTTAAACAAAATTCGGAGTTGCACAGAGTTGTAACCTTATTGTGTTGATGTTTATCTTGCCAGGCTCCAAAACTTTCATCTTCATATCAAAGCAATATACGGATGTATCTTTATCCGACCTTATTTCACAAAAGGCCAGAAATCTGCCCCACAAAATACACCTCTACAATAAAAATAATATTACGTATGCAATGCGTTGACCCCATTATTCTGATGTATGTTTCCCACTTTGAACACTTGACCTCGTTCCAGCCTTATCTCAATTTGAATTTCGCCTTCATTCCCGGCCGTTTCATTTTTCTAAAATTAAAATCAGGGACTATTTTGACTTTCCATGACAATAATTCTAAGGGGAGTTTCAAATTCCTGAATAATTTATGTCAAATCCAGTCTGGAGTAATTTATTATGGCTAAAATATATGAATGGTTTCACCCACAAATAGATATATGTCTCACAGTCGCTTATCCTCGCCATGCAAACGACATCTGATCACATCTTTGCATGTTAAGTCTGCAGGGATTATACTGCGCTGTATTGTGTAGCCAACGTTTAAGTGTATGCTGTAAAACTTGTGAATGCATAACTCCTTTGCAAAATTTACAAGTCGTTGACATAAATGTATAAATTAAGCCCACGTTTATCATTTATTTATCTCATGACAGTCTGCTTAATCATACAATGACGTTTATTACCATCAATCAAGCAATAAATATTATGTACGTGGTTGTGATTCTAATGTAATTGGCTTTCTGTCGTAGCAAGGCAAGATATTGGACAGTTGTGATGTTATCTCGACAATAAACCAATATCAAATCAAATCATGCCAATTATCGTGGTACAGCAAAACTAAATTCGGAGGTACGAATGGGATGCTACTTCTTCTGATCTTACAACAGCGTCATATCAGTAATTAAATAATGAAGATAATTTTTGCACGTCGAAAATACATTATTATAATTAAGCAATAGTGATGTATGTAATCAGTTGAGTTGAAGCAGTTTTAATTATACAG
Source organism: Folsomia fimetaria (assembly GCA_034695645.1). NCBI lineage: Eukaryota > Metazoa > Arthropoda > Collembola > Entomobryomorpha > Isotomidae > Folsomia > Folsomia fimetaria. Next base: position 1,474 of record JAQFZJ010001157.1, read on the forward strand.
GTCAAGTAAAATACATTATCAATCAAACAGTCCAGTATTGTTCGATTCTAAATTATCATTTGGTAATAACTGAACTAAATCGATCAGATTGGGAATCCCAAATTTCGCAATACTTTTACATTGTACACAGATAAATCAACCAATTAATTAATTATCTGGAATATCGTGTGCGTTGCTTGATACGAGTAAGTAATAAATAAACCTTCCCAACGTCACAATTCGTCATAATTTATTCAACTTCAACATGTTTCATTTGTTCTTTTTACTCGGCATTTTCGCCGCTACTTCAACTTGCCAAAACCTCACCCTGGTCCTATCATCCTCTTCCTTCCCTGAAAACGTAACCTACCCCGACTCAATCTACGATGGGGGCGACTCAATCTACATCTTTGGCGGGCAACAAGGCTACCAACAGGGAAAAATCTACAAGTACTCCATCTCCTCAGACAGTTTAAGCTTTGAGGGTGCCGTTGGCTATCTAGAAAATGGGGGCTCTCTTGTCAAAGACAGCCACGGCGACATCTTCTACTTCTTACGACGCAATGTCTACAGGTTTCTACCCGGGACCCTTGAACTCCTCCGTCAAGTCGCAACCACCCCGTCAGATTATACCTACGCTAGTGGGGTAAAATTCAACACTTCCTCAAACCAGGTCCAATTTGTGGGAACATTTTCCGATTACATAACCTGCTTTGACCTATCGACCTTGACCTCTTGTCCGGATGGAGAGCTGACTGCCTTGGTGCCATCATCCACTGTAATCGTTTCAAAAGGAAAAGCATTCATCTTCAAAGAGCCATCATACTACTTGTGGCCATACCTTCAGCGAATTAATACGGTGGAACTGGACACATTTAAGTATTCCCTAGGGCCATTGACTTTCCCAGTTTTGAATAACACACCAAGCGCGGTATTAGTTGAGATGGGGCAAGATGAAGACGATTTGATTTATTTGGTTGGTGGGAATAGCAAAACTGCATCCATTTCAACTAATGGGATTCTTCAGTTTGAACCGAAAACCTTCAAGACTACTTTCCTTCCGGTGCAGAACTTCATGATTACCGAGGAGGAGGTTTTGATGGGGGCATCAACCGTTTATGTCGAGAGGTTAGGTAGGTTGTACATTTTTGGAGGACTCACCAGAGAGATTGTGGATGAGTATGGAGTTAACAAGTTATTTAGAAATGAAATTTGGTATATTGATTTGTTTCCTGGGGCAAAGTCAGGATAACGCCGCTATTTAATACCTTATTTAATTGGTCAAGTGAATCATGTTAATAAATAAATTTACAAACATGTATGTGAAAACACCACAAAAGTGAAATGAATTACATAAATATATTGCATCAATGTATAATTTTAAGGTGTGCCCCCTACTGTAAATAAGGTTTCATTTCAAGTCTTGCGACTCCGTAAAGTCCTTTTTATTTTCATTGTTCGATTAGAAGTAGTCCAGATGCAACTCCAACACATACTAAACAATTAATGCATGTTTTACTTTGTGTAAGTAATTGCAAGATTAGTTGATAGAGCTGCATGCTCCATCCACTAGGGATTCGTGTACGGTTATTTTTATAAAGGTAAAGGGTAACCATCCGCTTCACTTGATTATGTGAACGTTCCCAATCCTAGCTTGCGGTGTTCCTAAACCTATATTGATTTGAGGTTGTTTACTGACCAAAATTATAAGTTCCATCCACCAACAAAGTCATTGTATCACATTGGCGAACGCAGAAATCCTGCACAATAAGCGGAGTCAAGGGATCCACAAAATTCGAACCGAACCAAACGCGAAATTTGGGTATGAAAATATCCATAAATACATTGCAGAGTATTCCAATCTGTTGCAAATGTCATAAGCGATCTTGTTGTTGCAAAAATGATCACGTTTTGCGTAGTTGGAAGGAGGTTGCAAACCTTAAATCTCCTTAAATTTCTTGGTAAAAAATTAGAGTGGTTGTATGACGCAATTCAGTGGAGCGGAGTAAAAGTATCAATATACATAAACCAAATGGGGGAAAACTTCCCCGTTATACATATACTTCTCATGTTGTTGTTTCTATAGAGCGAGTCATTCTGTTCTTTCGTTGCATCTCGGAATTAACTTAATGTGCAGCACTAGTAGTGATTCACATTAAGCTTGCTACAAACATATACAAGCTGCTCTATTTAGTAGGATGATGAAACCTTGCCTAGTTTCGTACGTGAATAAATTATAGGCTTCATTTCAATTTGGTACTTACTCTGGTAATTGTGTGCAGTTTATAGCAACAGTAACAATAATTTTAAAATTGTTACTCGAATTGCGGAGTTTCAGTAGAGATGGACCCGTTCGTACGCAGTTAAGTGGCTGAAAAGGGAAGTGATATCCGATATGACTCATACCCGTTTCTAATCTAAAGCGCATAAAACAAGATGAAAGGGCGTGTTGGCATATAATTATCCCAACAACCGGAAGTTAATTGTCCAACATCCATATATCTCTATACCTTCTCTTTAAAATGTCTACCCTTCTACTCTTAACCATCTTATCATTAATTGGTGCAACATCAACTGCTACTAAAGTGGACTTGGCTCAGCCAGACACAAATTTTACTACATTATCGGTTTTTATGGTAATTTGCTTATCTTTTCAAAATATAATTAAGCAGAATTTTATTTTTTCCTAATAATTTGCAGGTGCTGCGAAATGGCAAACCAGCCCCAGAAGTAGGTGTAAATAGCGGGGACAGATATTTGACTACGGTGATGTGCAGTTTGATTATCGTGTATAATGCTTTCTCATTGTTATATAATTAATTACTGACAAATATGCAGGAAGGTGGCCGACCATTAAATAAACTGGGTCAAATGTTTGCTAAAAGATACCCATATTCGGCTGCCATCATAGAAGATTCCGATCCCTACTCACAAAACCCGAGATTTGTTTTCCGACGGAATGCGCTTGAGATTGATAGTGCAACAAGTTTTCTGAATGGGTGGGTTTCAGTACATAAGTCACCCGGGAAATTTCCAAGGAAGATGCAACCATTGCCAGCAGAGGAGGACAATGTAAATACGTAACTAATTCACAATCAATTACTTTTCTCTAATAAATAATACCTGTATCATTCTTTGTTCGCTTTTTTCAGATCTTTGGGATGACAAAAGCTTGCGAAGGTTTGAAATACAACCCGCGTCCTCGAAAAGTGCAGATTTCCCTAGATGGAAAAGAGGTGGATGATTTTATGCGGAAGCATTCAAATATTTTGGATTTCATTGCGGAAAAGACCGGCCAAGTTTTCACCAAGATGGAGGCAGCCTTGATGGAAACTGTGGAAGACATTCTACTCAAGGTTAATTAATAAATTATGTTAGATTGCCCTTAGGTTAATCGTCTGGGATTATTTCTTATATATTAAAGGAAGATGATCTTGACCCATATCCCAAATCCGTGAAAGAAAGCCTGTTAGCAATTGAAAATGCCTATTACCGCTTTTCCCTTTCTACTCCAGCCTTAGTAAATTACAGATCGGCGGGAATATACAAACTGATGACTTCGCGGCTCTACAATCCGCCGTGGTCTCCAGTTAGTGAGGGCAATGATGAGGAATTTAACACTCCGATTACAATTGTTTCCGGCTCGATGGACACTTTAGCTAATATTTGGATTCCATTAGAGTTCGATGAAGTCGATGACCCGTTTGACTCTGAACTTTTTCTTTATGGAACCGCTCTTGTGTTTGAAGTTCTGCGACCCAGGAACCGACTTCTCCAAGAGAAGTTAGAAAATGACGGAGTTGTGAGAGTAATGATGCTACCGGACTCAGGGGAGGGAACTGTTTATACAACTACGTATGCTTGGTTTGCAAAGGAATTTCCCTTATCCAAATATGAAGAGGGAGAAAAGATTTGCTACACTTTTATAAATAGGACGCATTCTCAAGTGGACCAGTCGGAGGGAGAACAAGAGAAGGATATGAAGCTTTTGAGGACAGAGGAGTTATGATGGGCATGAGTTAGCCTTGTGTTCAAAATGAAAGGTCAATCATGATGATCCAGAAACGTACCTGTACTCAACCTTGAAATTGAAATTAAACAATAAATTGTGTATAGTGTTAAACTTGATGTTTAACTTCTTAAAATAAAAACGCGAAGGTGTATAAAAAATAAAAAAGGTTTGGTAACTTGGACACTTGTCTTAATGATTATATTATTATATTGACAATATTATACGTGAAATAGTGTAATCCGCAATCATACTAGTTTGATAACTATTAACTACGACATGCTCGAGTTAATCAATTGCTCGTAGATATACAAAAATACAGATTTGGATGTTGATAAAGTATTAACTAGCACGAACTTAGCTCCCAATCAAAATAACCAATTTTGTTAGCATCTAATTATATATGTATTCAAAATCTGATTACTTATTTTATAAATAATTAGATATCCCGTTATGTCCAAACTTCCTGGGATCGAGACTCTAATTATGGACGGAAATGATATACGTACACGCGGTTGATGTAAAAATTGACAGCTATACAATTCCTGGTAGATTGCAAATGTGAAACCTTTCATTTTATTCAGCCTATTTCGAAATATTCCAAATTCTTATCATCTTCGTAATATTGTTTATCGTAATGTGCTGAAGGGCTCATCGGCGAACTGAACCGTTACATTTATGCACTCCAGAGCCCACAAATTCCAGGATTTACTTAAAATTTCACATTGTAGCATATTCCAAAATCCAATCAGAAAGTATTTGTGTTGGACTTTAACCACAAAATTTTAGTTCTCAAGTTATTTATTAGTAGCTTCAGCTACTTATGTGATCACTTTGTGTGTCTGTCTGTCCGGACCTCGATTATTTCAGAAACGGCTACAGATATCGAAAAAACGAAAGAGGGCAAAGTTACTACTAAGGTCCCAGGCATCTTCATGCACTAATCAGTTTTGTCGAAAGGTCAACCGTATGACCGTGGCGTGACCTTTAAAGCAGTCGCCTATGCTTATAACAGGTAGCACAATGCCCCAAAGAGCACCATCAGTTGCGCCACCTATCGGGTAGTTGAGCAACTACGTTGACAAAACGTCCGCTAGATGGCACGTGGGTGACACATACTCTATGACTGGGGCACAATGAGACATCTGGGTCTAAGTCAGATTTCTTTACCATATGACCTTAAAAAAGTCTCACATCACCCCGCAACTTTAAAACAATTCCAAAAACACTGCAGTAAAACTATTTAAGCGTGCTGAAGCTACTCCTTACACCTGGACTTGAGCAGTTTATTTAATTAACAGAAGGAGTATCATTAGATCCGCACTGGGGTGCTGTCGGTTGTGCCGAAAATTGTAAATTACCAATGCATACGTTAATCCTACACCAAGTGTCTGAATGGGAGATAAAATAATCGCCAATCGATTAAATGAATCTTTAAGATATATCTAAAAGTAATTCTTCCTCATACCGATCCCAAGAATGAAAACGTAACTGTAAAGAATTCTCCGCCCTTGAGTCCAATATCTCCCGGGACAACAGTGTCAAAAAGGCATCTTATTTTGTGAACATTATCCAGCTGGGCCATTGACCAGTAACAATTGTCCAGCTCGTCATTAGCAACCAGTATTGGCAGAGTTTCTGATGTCATGGCTACCTGCTTCTCGAAAACAGATGCCTGAGCCCATGCAAATAAAATTTCACTTTACACTTGTTAAACGATTCCTGTTAACTTAGGAACCTTACTTTTTGATTTGCATGCGCCGAAAATAGAAAAATGAACCAGCAAAATATAACGCTGACCATATTGCTCACGGTTTTGGGTAGGTCGCTGAAATACTGCGGCTGTCCCAAAAACAATGCGGTAGTCTCAAATAACACCAAATACGCCATTGTCACCATTGATCCCGTCACATTATTTAACAATGCAATACTTTTTCTCATTCGAAGCACTGCTCGAATCTTGTCCTAAAAGAAGGAAATGAGGAAAACTTGCCTGTTTAAAATAATAGCTTCTAAGCTTTGGTATGTAATTAAACCTTGAGAAGCGGTTGCCGAGCCACATTATTCCCAGCTTCTCGAACAATTTCGTACAGCGCGGTGCACGACATCACCAGCAAAGTCCAGGAAACCGTAGACATCAACCAAGTCAGCAATGCTCCTGTAACACTTCCGAGAATAAGAACTTGTTGAAATGATGAGCTTCCAACAAACGTCTGATTTGAATTTTCTCCTAGAACAATTGTTGTCCACACATCGAGAAAATCGTCGCCAATCAGAGCATTTGAAAATAGCTCGGCAATCTCATAAAGCCCTGCAATACTCCCATAAGCGAGAAATACAAGCCATTTCCATTTATGCAAAACCTTCCTAAATCTCCCAGAAGGATTCACTGGCCCTCCGGAGGTGGCAAGTTTTAATTCCAGGAACATCACGATGGCTGTCTTTCGAAACCAAAGCAAGTGCTGCAAAATCGCAATCTGCAGAAACTGGAATAAACCTCCAGAGACGTGATACATCATTACCGGGTTTTTTGTCCAATCTGTGGTAAATAGTAGTTTTCCAATGTAAAAATTGAACGCCACATTAATGAAGAGGAGAATGCTTGCACAAATCATCTGTATAACAAACATTATATTTAGAAGCGATTAATTATATTTGAGTCTGACTGAAAGTCTGTGTATGGAATGATTGAAGAATATGTGTTGAAGTTATTCTATTTACCTGTTGAATTAAGCTGGATTGAAGCACAACCTTAATTTCTCTTGAACGAATGCAACCTTTGTCACAATTTTCAATGTTGTGCATTTTAACACGTATTGGGGACAGGGCTGTGTAGAAACAAAGGTTCAGGAATTGAGCCATGTAGTTTGGATAATTCATGTCAAAAGATTGAATTTGCCCAATGTGGCTCGTATAGCTTTCCACTTTCAATGCTGTATTTCCATAGTACATTTCAAGCTAGACGTGTCTTGAGGGTAAATGCGAGTTAACTTACGGGCTTTCACTAGGAATTGTTTTATTTCCCGAAACTCAATCCATGTTTGATAAATAAATTGTTCACATGTCACAACATTATTGCATGAATTTACTGCTACAATGCTTGATTGGCTTTCTAGGAGGAAATCGGTTCTAATACTTCCAACATAATGACAACAATCTATTCTCATAATGACTCGTGGACACGCACACCTTAAAATTGATTTTGTCTTTGTCTCGTCCACCACTCGACGACGGTTTATAGATACTGGGAACATGAACAATTTGGGTTGAATCAGAAGTTAAAAGTTACACCAACGTTGTCGAACTTACTTGAAAAAATTTAGCACAGAAACTGATGCATTGTTGATATATAATTATAACTTTGTAATTTAATTCAGGTTTCGGAAAAGCATACAAATAATGCATTTCATTTTAAAATGTTTACTTGTTTCTCTCTCAATAGAAATATAATAAAAATGCGCAAATAATGAACATCGTATTATAAAAACTATGTGTGTGCTACACATATGATGACAAAATATAAAAGCAGATCAACAAAATCTCCGATGAATTTGGAATTCAGTTTATGAATCGAATGAACCGTATCGAATGAATCGTATTTAACATTGTGGGCATGAATAGCCAAAGAATGCTTAAATTCTGAATTTAAGCAAAATTGGATAATTTAGGTCCTAGAATTTAGATCCTAAATCCTTAGACCCTAATTTAGATCCTAGATCCTTAGATCCTAGAATTTAGATCCTAAATCCTTAGACCCTAATTTAGATCCTAGATCCTTAGATCCTAGAATTTAGATCCTAGATCCTTAGACCCTAATTTAGATCCTAGATCCTTAGACCCGAGATTTTTGGGGTTTTTTGAGATTTTTGGGGTTATTTGAGATTTTTGGGGTAACGTGAGAAAATTTGGGAGGATGTTCCCTTAGACCCTAGAATGCTTATGAAAAAAACCGCATGTCCAAATTATTACTGGTTCTTGAGTTATAGTGCCCGCAGACAGACAGACAGACGGACGGACGGACGGACGGACGGACGGACGGACGGACAGACTAACTAACTGATCGCATGTAATACCTTGCGGTATTAAATAATTAGATATCATGTTATGTCCCAACTTCCTGGGATCGAGACTCTAATTATGGACCGGAAATGATATACGTACACGCGCTTCATGTAAAAAATGACAGCTATAAAATTCATGGTAGATTGCAACTTTGAAACCTTTCAGCCTTTCATGTTATTCCGCCTATTTCGAAATATTCAAAATGCTTATCATCTTCGTAATATTGTTTGTCGCAATGTGCTGAAGGGCTCATCGGCATACTGAACCCTTACAGTTAGGCAATCCAGAGCCTCCAAATTCAATAATTTACGTAAAATTTCACATTGTAACATATTCCAAAATACAATCAGAAAGTATTTGTATTGGACTCTACCCACAAAATTTTAGTTGTCAAATTATTTATTTAATTAACAGAAGGAGTGTCCTTCGATCCGCACTGGGGTGCTGTCGGCTGTGCCGAAAATTGTAGCATTACCAATGCATACGTTAATCCGACACCTAGTGTCTGAATGGGAGATAAAATAATCACCAATCGATTAAATGAATCTTTAAGAGATAAAATTAATTCTTTCTCATACCGATCCCAAGAATGAAAACGTAACTGTAAAGAATTCTCCGCCCTTGAGTCCAATATCTCCTGGGACAACAGTGCCAAAAAGGCATCTTATTTTGTGAACATTATCCAGCTGGGCCATTGACCAGTCACAACTGTCCAGGTCATCATTACCAACCACGAATGGCGGAGTTACTGATGTCAAGGCTACTTGCTTCTCGAGAATAGATGCCTGCGCCCATGGAATGACAATTTTACTTTACACTTGTTAAACGATAACTGTTAATTTAGGAACCTTACTTTTTCATTTGCATGCGCCGAAAATAGAAAAATGAACCAGCAAGATATAAGGCTGACAATATTGCTCACGGTTTTGGGTAGGTCGCTGAAATACTGCGGCTGTCCCAAAAACAATGCGGTATCCTCAAATAACACCAAATACGCCATTGTCACCATTGGCCCCGTCACATTATTTAACAATGCAATACTTTTTCTCATTCGAAGTACTGCTCGAATCTTGTCCTAAAATAAGGAAATGAGGAAAACTTGTCTGTTTAAAATAATACCTTCTAAGTTTTGGTATGTAATTAAACCTTGAGAAGCGGTTGCCGAGCCACATCATTCCCAGCTTCTCGAACAATTTCGTACAGCGCTGTGCACGACATCACCAGCAAAGTCCAGGAAACCGTAGACAACAACCAAGCCAGCAATCCTCCTGTAATAGTTCCGAGAATAAGAACTTGTTGAAATGATGAGCTTCCAAGAAAAGTTTTATTTGAATTTTCTCCTAGAACAATTATTGTCCACACATCCAGAAAATCGTCGTCAATCGGAGCATTTGATAATAGCTCGACAATCTCATAAAGCCCTGCAATACTTCCATAAGCGAGAAATACAAGCCATTTCCATTTATGCAAACCCTTGCTAAGTCTCCCAGAAGGATTCACTGGCCCAGCGGAGGTGAAAGGTTTTAATTCCAGGAACATCACGATGGCTGTTTTTCGAAACCAAAGCAAGTGCTGCAAAATCGCAATCTGTAGAAACTGGAATACACCTCCAGAGAGGTGATACATGTTTACCGGGCTTTTTGTAAAATCTGTGGTAAAGAGCAGTTTTCCCATGTAAAAAATGAACCCCACATTAATCAAGAGGTGAATGCTTGCACAAATTATCTGTATAACAAACATTATATTTAGAAGCGATTAATTATATTTTGTTGAGTTATTATGTATGGAATGATTGAAGAATATGTGTTAAAGTTATTCTGTTTACCTGTTGAATTAAGCTGGATTGAAGCTCAACCTTAATTTCTCTTGAACGAATGCAACCTTTGTCACAATTTTCAATGTTGTGCATTTTAACACGTATTGGGGACAGAGCTGTGTAGAAACAAAGGTTCAGGAATCGAGCTATGTAGTTTGGATAATTCATGTCAAAAGATTGAATTAGCACAATGTGGATCGTATAGCTTTCCACTTTCAATGCTGTATTTCCACAGTACATTTCAAGATCCACGTGTCCTGAGGGTAAATGCGATTTAACCCACGGGGTTTTCGCTAGGAATCGTTTTATTTCCCGAAACTCAATCCATGTTTCATAAATAAATTGTTCGCATGTCATAAGATTATTGCAGGAATTTACTGCTACAATGCTTGATTGGCTTTGTAGGAGGAAATGGGTTCTACTACTTCAAACATAATGACAGCAATCTATTCCCATAATGACTAGTGGACACGCAAACCTTAAAATTGATTTTGCCTTTGTCTCGTCCACAACTCTACGACGGTTTATAGATACTGGGAACATGAACAATTTGGGTTCCATCAGAAGTTAAAAGATACAAGAAAGTTGTTGAACTTAAGTGGAAAAAGTTTAGTATAGAAACCGATGCAAACCTTGTTTTTGACGGCAGTCATGGTCATCACGGTTTAGAGGGGCTAGCCAAGGACATCAAGAGAGAGTGCGGGGTAAACTTCAGAACTGCCTGCAAATTCTTTCCAATGTCCAAAGCTTACAAAATTTGCAGCCGAAATCATGGCAATACCGACCCAGACTGGCTCACAGGAAAAGATCTTGCCTTTACTCGCAATCTCGCAATCTAGCAAGTTCGCTTACTTCCTTACCAATGGTTTTCTAACCTTTCCAACGCGTTTAATCGTGGCACGGTATAACGGGGAAGAGTCGTGTATGCCATCTACTTAGAGTACGGGTATTATGTATAAATGAGTGGGTAACTTGACTGA
>JAQFZJ010001158.1:0-12315 GCA_034695645.1 Folsomia fimetaria
GGTGGTGGTGGCTCTCGCTGTCTTAAAATTTTTGCAGTAATGTATCCATCTGTAAGGAGCAATGTTTAATCTATGCAGCTCATGTGGTCCTTATCCGCCTTTTTCAAGCTGTGGGGGCACCCACCAAACCCGACACACCCACACTCACCCCCACTCCCACCATCCTCACCATTTTGTATCATTACAAGGATAGGTAGGAGGATTAGGTGGGGTGGGAATGGGTGGGGTGTGTGCATGACCCCCATAATGCAATGCTTGCTTTTTACTTGTTTGTTGCCCTCCGGTTTTGGTTTTGAGATAAATAGAAAAACCTGAAAAAGAACCTCAAGTTTTAATCATGCTATGTTAGAAAATCGGTTTAAACCGAATTATTTTAACCTGGAAGGAAGGAAAGTAGGGAAGATGATTAAAAATATTGGAGTGTGTAGGAGGTGATAATTTTACGAGGAAGCAAGGAAGCATAATTCGAGTATTCTTGTAGCGCGAGCAAATGTCCGGTGGTGGTGTGCTTTTGTTGTTAGTGTGCAGTAGTCAGTCAGTAGTAGTACAAATTCAGTTGTATCAAGTTTAAGAATTTGTCGAAATCATGGCGTCAAGTAATAACGTTGCTAGTTTACACACGACGACAGCAACTAATCATGTCGTAGATGGACAACAACAGCAGCAGCATCAACAATTGACCGTGGTTCAGGCTGGCACACAGGTTTGCTTAATAAAATAATAATTTTTGGGATGATGATTTTTTTAGAAGAAAATTATAATGTTGGTTTCCGGTTTTGCAGATGGTGAGCTCTGGGGCTACGTCGCAGCAGCCTATAATGGTTCAAACTATAGGTCAACCCGGTTTAGCTCAAGCAATTCAAGTACTCCCTATTGGCAATTTTGGAAATATACAGGTTAGTTACACAAAGATTAGTATCTGCTGATGATGATTAATAAATGGTGTGAACCGTGTACATACTAGATACGTTTTGTTATTTTAGGGGGCTCAAATTATTCAAACTGCGGATGGTCAAGCCTACATTTATCAACCAGTTAGTATGGATAATTCGAATAGCCAGCAAGCAACACAAAACGCAGTACTTGGAATTAACGGATCATTAATTCCGATAAATACGACTGGTCAAACGGCGTCAATCACGATACCACAAAATATGGTTAGTGATTGCAAATATTGTACACCTTTTCATACCCTGGCATTAACATAATTTGCTTGGAATTGTTTTTCCAGATGGTACAATCTGGAGGGATGCCCATTGCTCGTATGCCAATCCAAACTCCCACCGAGTTATTAGAAGAAGAACCTTTATACGTTAATGCAAAACAATATCATCGGATATTAAAGCGCCGTCAAGCTAGGGCTAGATTAGAACAAGATGGGCGAATTCCTAAAGAAAGACCAGTGAGTGTCTCATAATTTAATCAATTATATATTACTTCATTGAAATTTAAATGTTATATATTTACTTAGAAATACCTCCATGAATCTCGTCATAAACACGCTATGAATCGTGTTCGAGGAGACGGAGGAAGATTTCACTCAGGTAATGTTAAAGGAGAATATGATGAAGATGATCCGGATGATCTCGGCGGACATCAACACGGATCCAATAATGAGCCTTCAGTTGGGGCACTAATGTAAAGAAATTCAATCTCCTTCCATCCGTCCTGTCTCATTCCTTTTACACCTCAATTTAAATCGGGTTTGTTTAAAAACACGACTATTGTGTACTTCCTTTGGGAGGGAACTTCTACATATATGGCAGAAATGGACAGAAAATTTTTGCTTAGAAAATTATATTATTTGTTACAGTTAAAAACTCAATGTTATGAATTATAGAATTATATATTGATAATAATGTGCCGCCATTCCACAATAATGAGCCAAATTTTGTTTGATTTAATATCAATGTTTGATATAAAGTATCGGTTAACTTTGGGTACGATTTGTATACACTTTGATCTTCCTATTCATTACGGTTATTCCGTTACTTCACAATTTTAGAAGAGAACTAAAAGATTCGTTGTTTTGTTATTAGATGAAATTGTATGGAAATAATTATGTTATATAAAAATGTGCATGCACATTGTAATGAATAATCTACAGATTACATATATGTCATGACTGACGCTGTATCACTGTCCTTGGTTTCCTTTCAATAGAAAAGTGAGACTAAAGAAGTCCGTTTATCATTATGTTTATGATATAATGGATCCGTTCTGAAATGCATAATACCTTATCATGTACTTTTTATTGCTATAAAACCAATAAAGAATACAAATTGTTTTAAATAAATGTATAATCACTTATTGCAATGACTGGTAATTCTGTGGGGACATTCTACACATGCAGGTTACATAACATGAATCTTCGTGATCTACATAATTGCGAGCACCCTTTTAAATTTGCTATATAGATTTAGTTATACTATTCTATCATGTAATCCAGGTATGTACGGTTGCGTATAGGTAGATTCTTTTCTAGTAGTTATCCATCCATGTTGAATTATTATGCAAGTTGTGGATGAGTCAGCAAGAAGCCAGTGGAATATTATGAAATAGGAATTACATAGCTCAAAGATTTCTGATTTGAGTTTGAGGTAAAATGTAGATTATTGATTATTACTGATTATATGTTTCGAAAATAAAATTAATCTGTATCTATTTCGACGATATGTCTATTTTGATACGGTTAGGGTCGTTTTTTAGAGTATCAAAGTGACTTCTTGTGGTAGCAGAAGGAGGAGATGTAACAGGGATTGTTGAAATGTCATTGGAGTTGCTATATGGCACATGAATTCTAACAGCTTCTCCACTAGGAATGTTTTTTGAAGATGACGTCCACGTGGTTACGTCTGATATGGGGGATATTTTTGAGTGTTCTTTGACTGGTCTTGAATGCCTGTCTGATTCTTGTTTAATACTTTTATCACCATTGTGACTACTACTTTCCACCACTGGAATGGTGGTGGAATGAATTTTTGAAGGTGGTTTAGGTTCTAGAGATCGTGCTGGAGGGGGCGGAGGAGTCCTACAATCTCCCTTTTCATTCAATCGAATTTCCTTTCCAGTTTTCAAAGAAATTTTAAAGTCTTCAGAGTATCCAAATGGCATGACCTGGTTTATGCTAATTATATGACTGCTGTCCATCAACTCAACTGACTCTACAGTGTCCACAGACCCGTTCTCCATTCTTTCGTCGCTTGAGTCCTGCCAGCTATTGTATCCAACAGTTGAAGTTCTGGACTCTGTTTGGGCAGTGCTTTTGGACTTGTTGGAAGATATTCCATTCATTTTCAATGGGGTGGACTTGTTAGAAGAGTTGTAGTCTTCAATAGCGGAAGCGTAGGAGAAATTAGAAATACTGGATAAAGGGCGACTGCAGTTCCGTGGAGAGTTTGCTGAAGATGTGGCTGAAGTGACTGCACGAGAAGCAGAAGCAGAAGCTTTTTCGGATACATCCCCATCTTCCTCATCCTCATCACGACTTTCTTCGCACTCACTTTCATTAAGTTCTTTTTGGGCGGGGGGAGGTGTTCGATTTATTCTCATAGACACCCTTTGTTCTTTTCTAACTGGTACAGGCTTTACTATGTTTTCTATTAATCCGAATGGCTTCTTCGGTAACTCATCTTCACTCACATCCCCTGCAAGATCCAGCTTCTTTCTTTGCAGATCTTCCATACATCGTTGATAAGTTTCAATGGCTTTGTCATTACTAATAGTTGTATCATTCGGAACAGATGATTGTAAATAATCTAGCAGGTCGTCCATACTTTTCTTCGCCAACAATTGTTTGTGGTGTATTTTGAGTATCGTATATGCTCCACAAGTTAAGACTCTGTCGCCATCCATTAAAAATATATCCCACAATCGGAGACCAAGTTCAAAGGGAACTCTGTCAAGAAAGCATTGAAAAAACCTAAAAAAAGAATTTAATTAGTTTAATTATTAAAAAGTTAAATAAAATTGAAGAAATCATTTCAATACCATTTCAATGTGTACAAGCCAACGTCGACTCCATGTTTGTCAAAATGTTTCTTCAGTTTTGATATCATTGACTTCAAAACTTTATCGTGATGTTTTTGAAAGCGAACTAATTTTGGAAAACCCGCAATGAAAAATCCTGTAAATAAACCACAAACAAAATCAGTAAATAATCAAAATGTTGGCTATTTTCAACAAATTCGTATTGGTAACTTTTGTTTATTATACCATGCATTCCATATTTTGGATGCGTCATTAATTGAGATAGTCCCCAAAATGCGTCTTCTTCGTCCATATACATCAGTAGTAGAGCTGCAACTTGAGACATCCCTTGACAATACCCGACTTCCGAATTGTAAATTGAATAAGCACAAAGGATATTAAATAGGGATCGTTGTTTCACTCCATATCTTTCCCGAAACATTATGTTATCTCTATAAGTTCGATTGACATCCAAGTCGATTTGACGCACATCCAAAGAATGTTGTCTGGCTAATTTATACATTTCCTTAAAAACCAAAGCATATATTTATTAAAATTATGATTTGCCACCTATATAATTTAATTAATTACCTCATATTTCCCTTTTTGTTGTTCCTTAATGGTTGGCAAGTCAAGTAACAACCCCCAGAAAAGTCCACGTACTTTATTCGGAATTCCTTTGAACGTTCTTTTCCTTAGCTTGTCGCTGCCTTTGTACTTGTCCCAGTTTGCGTGCATTTTTACCCACTTATCAGCTCTTTCCGCTTCAACAAATCTGAATTTGTTCTCTTCAGGGTTGAATTTCAATGGGAAACGCTGGTCACTAATAAAATAATAGATTCTTATTACATCTTTCATAAATATTTAAATATGTGAGAGTGTGTGCATACTGTATAAAGCCGTAGTGGTCCGTCACATGATAAATTTCAAACGCAGGATCATCCCATGGTTCTATATCCGCTCCTTCTTCTCTACCCTTGTCATATTTAGCTATGATGCCCAACCTTTCTTCTTCAGCTTTATCAACCCAGTCATCAGCATCGCCCATAATTATTCTAGTGTTGCGTTTTATCAGAATATTGCAATTTGGTATCGATCAGTCTCTGTATAGTGTTTAAGGTACGGCAAATTAGTACCACTTATTCGTTTTAACCTATAAAAATCAAATCATAGAAAACATTAAATTTATAATTTAACAAAAGGTTACTTTACTCGTTACCTCTGGTCACTAATTTTTGGCGGAGGAATAGGATACCACCGATTGTAAACCGTTGTTGCAGTGAATATGACATCCACAATTATTATTATTATAGTCCATCTTCGGACAACGAATTGGTTAATTGAAGAAATTCGGATAATTAAATAGCTGCCAAGCTGTCGAGGCGTTAGAGAGACATGTACATAAACTTTGTAAAGATTCAAACGACAAAAATGTATACTCAAGGAGGGCAAAAGATAATTGAAGATCAGTCAGCTGTAGTCCAGTCTCAAAAAATTCGGAATTGAATAATTGTCTCCTTCTGTCCGTAATGCGATGAATTTCGATTCAATTCAACGCCTAGAAGGACATGATGCCCGTATAGAATTCAGCATAAATCATCATGATCCGTGTTCCTCCTCCTTGTCCATGTCATCGTTTGTAGTTGTTCTACAAAGTAAAAAAAAAGAAGATTAACCCAATTATATTAACCAACAGCCGCTTTAAATAATAATCTATAATTGTTGCGAACTAAACCGGTCTACATCTCTCTCATCTTGTCATATATCTATAATAATACCTAACACATTCCAATCCCTGTAAATTTGAAACCATTCTTGTCTACTTTCAATCCAAATGGTTTTCTCAGTGCTTATATAAATAGTAATAAATAATGATCACACACTACTACACTAATTATTCATTCGGAGTTTCAACTGTGCCAATAATTTATTGAGTGACTTTAGCAGAGGCAGAATATTGCTAAGATTAATATTAGTCTCAACAACTATAACTACTACTTCCCAGCAACAGACGCAGACACAGAGACGAAGGATGAGAGAACGATGATGATGACGAAAGTGTCACATTATTGATAACCCCAATTCCACCAACAAAATATAATAAAAATAATAACAATATAATCCTTTACTTACTATATAATAAATACAAACAAACTTGACTTTTAACTGTTTTAACTCCACTCCCTTCACCCTTGGCAGTCGTCAGAGAGCATCAAAAGAAAGAATGCAATGAAATAATTTAGCAATTAATAATTACAGATTCTAGTCTCGTCTCTTGTTTTCGCCAACAAACTCAACTAATACACTTCACCCTGTAAAGTGAACCCGCAAAGTAAGTAAGTAAGTAAGTATAATAAGTAAGTAAGAGGTTGTGTTGTGTTTATTACTGAATTGAATAGCAGATTGTCAACTTACTTTTGCCTGTTTAAGCCGTTACTTTATGTAGCTTTTTAGCCTTTATATTATTATTGTAGTTTGAGGGTGGATTGGATTGAATTTATATTTGTGAGACGAGATTCACAACAATCCCCACCGACTGACTTGTGTAGGTAAATAATCAAAGAACTATTATAACCAACCCACCCACCACCACACCACCACCAACACTTTACACTCTATATTGCGTGTGTGTGTGTGTATTGGTAAACAAAGCCAATAATAATAGGATGCCAAACTTATTTAAAGTCAATCAGTTTGTATTAGTTAACTAATTAGAAACTTGGGCAAATACATAATGTACGAATTTCGCTCCAGCTCAGTCAATGTAGACAACAGAACCCCCACACACGCACCAATATCACATCCACCACCATCAATGCCGTTGCCTTGCTGCTCTGGTACCAACTACTTTCTCCATGTTAATAGTATAGGTAAAAGTTGCACAGTATAAGAATAATCCTTTACTTGGCAGCTTATATATGTACGAGGCGGAGGGAGAGGTATGTATACAGCGTTATATGAGGAAACCTTGATGGAAAAGCAGCACCACCACCACCAACCAACTTGCATGCATTGCTTTCACCAGAGTCAGTTCAATGAGCATGACTATTATGTGAAGAAGGCCAAACCAACTGTCTCCAAGATGCTTTCACCCCACCCACACACCCACAGCAGCATCCCATTGTATAGGTAATTCTTGTGTTCTACTTACTTACCTGTGACAACGGTATGCGATTGTTGTAAAGGTGAGAGGACCAAGACGAGGTGAAACTGCATGGGTGTCTAGTGGGTGTGGTTGTATGAAGAGATTCCTATTATGCTGCTATCCTCAAATTATTTTACTTTAACCGTTTAAAAAAAATAGCTAGAACCTAAACTTGAAATGGTTTTATCCTACACTGCATGCATGCGATAATTGTTATTGCTATAGGAGATGGCTTGAAAGGGGATGCAATGTAAAGCAAATCTGAGTATGTAACTAGTAGAGTTATGAATGAAGGTTAGAAATTAAAGGTACAAACAATTATAATTAAGGGTATATTAAAAATAATTGGTCTCACGTGATTCTATGTGAGTTGCTTCCCACCAGGTTAAATGGTAAACGATCTTTGATTTGACTTTCACCCAAGGATTTGCATATATGGAAAATAATCAATACTCAATTCGCCCACTGTTAATGCGCTGTCTTGCATTTTGTTACAAAACCCACAGGTAACAAAGATGTCCCCAAATAGTGTGGGTTGTGGTAAAGTGTATGCAGCTATTTTATCATGTATGTACCTGTTGCCTCTTGCCTCTAGTACAAGAAACAGACTCGGATGTAATTTAGCCTTGAGGAACAAGAATGCGTGCAGAATGTCATACTGATATTATTATGCAGGATGGAGGAGGTGTTAACAACTTCTGCATTCATTCGGAGTTTATTAGGAAGAGAAGAGAACAGGACGGGTGAAAGTATTGTAGTCATGATGCATACATATTATATGAATGTGCATGATAGCATAGGAATAAGATGGGACAATAAATGTTTTACAACAAAACCAGTTATATATATTTAACAGGAATATGTACATTTAATAAAAACTAAACCAATATTTTGAATTTTGAATGCACAACTAGTAACTATGTAACGTTACAGTAGATAGTAGGAATTTTATTTTATCGAGAAAAGTTTTTTTTTGTATATCTATAAACACACAGATATAAAGAAATACAATTTTAACAATGGAGGATGATTAGCTTTAAAATCTATTAACATGCAAAGTTAGTCATGCAAAGGAGTATACTTTGATCAAACTTGTGTAATATAAACAATTAAGAATTTAAGTTGATACTGATGATGATGTGATCTTCACATACTACATTGATGTTGTGCTGGATCTATATATTACATTATGTAAATTACGTAACATATTCACCTCTGCACAAAAAGTAAGTAATGTGATGATGATGATGAGTACTTCAACTATTTATTTTTCTAATTATTTTTACATGCATTATTTAAAGTTATTGGTTGGTTGGTATGTATTGCAGGAATACTGAACTCACTCTCAGCGATTTGTATATCATTCTGAAGGTTTTATATTTGTTTGCGCTATTTAATTAAGAATTAACAATTACAACTATCCACTATACAGCATAATAATTGTATTGTACTACTGAATGCAAGACGCTTTCCAATAGTTTTCAAACTGGATAATTATGTATGATTTATCCCAATATTGTGTGCTTTTCATAGATTTTTACATTTTTGGTTTCCTTCAGCGATCCATATACAAATGTGGGGGCCAAGACTGTATAAACGAGAAAATTAACTTTTAGTGTACCACTCTGATCCAGAGAGTGGAGGAATATCCAACCCCGAGGAACTTAGGGGATAATCTAAGGCTACCTCCATCCGCTTCCTTTTCCCTGGACCCGATGCAAAGTTTGCAGCAGCTAATCCTGAAATTATAGTAGATAGAATTAGAATTGTTATAGTGCAACATTTACAGATTTAGATTTAAATATAGAAAATAATTATTATGTATATACCCATGATGTGCTTGGCTGCTTGACTTCCAGAAAATCCACGGCCCAATCCCAAGTCCAGCCCTCGCTTGGCACTGTGTAGAAATTGTAGAAAATAGGATTAACAACAATTTGTGGTAAACTGTATTGATTGACAGAGTTCAGATACCACATAAGGAAATCTTATACTAAAGTAATTCAATCACGAGAATCTTCTCAGCGAATCTAACACGATAGAATTGAAAAGGGTTTGTGCAAAGTTGTATCAAAATACAAATCCGTTTAGTAACCAAATACCCTCGTAAAGTTTGTGAAAGATATTTTAGTTTTCTCCATTCTGTGCCACAAGTTTGTGCAAATACTACACAACAGATGTGGGCGTTGGAATTATGTAAGCTACTGAAAGGTTCAAAATTGTATTGATTGACGTAAGAGTAGTTGATCTAAAAGAAAATTCTTTAAAAGTTGTTAAGCCAACTTGAATTGTCAAAAGATTACTTAAACCCGTAAATGATTGCCTGCTGACACAAAAATACGTATACAAACGAACAGCGCGTTAGAGAGAGTATAACATACAGTATTGTTAGATTTAATGAAATTCTGAAGTGAAACATTTTCTAAAGATTTTGTAACCACCATCTCCAGAATACACATGGGATATGGAATCGCTTGACTTTTCCGTGAGCTTGCATGGTAATCTTTATATTCTTTGATCATTGCCGTATCAGCATTTTGCGCAAATTTTGACCAATTAAAATAAAATAAGATAGGAAACTCTCATTAACTCAATAAATATTTACACATGATCAAAAAGTATCAAAAATTGTCTCATTCTTGCGTGTATTATTATTCCTTGGGCAAGTTATGCATAGTCATCATCTTGCAGTGTCAATGTAATCATTCAAATCAATTTATCGTTGTTACAAGTTATAGCCAATCCCATCATCGTCCACCCACTCAAACAATCAAACATTCACAAACAGTGCCCACATAAAAGCTTTTCCGCTGCGAAGTTCGTCGTTTCCTTGTCATGAATGGAATGAATTGTGGATGAGGGGAAAGAACAAAGGAACTCCTAGAAATTGTTTATGTCAATGTCACTCACTCAAATTCACACATTTTTGATATTTTGTCTCTACAAAGTAACGTAAAATTTTAAATTGACTTTCTGGATTTGAAAGCCGATAACAGTCTTGATCACTTAAATATTGGATTTGACAAAATCTAAATCATGATTATGATCATGTGGGCTCAAAGTATAATTGATTTCTTGTTTGCTTGTAATGTATGTAGGTTTTTGCTGTCAAATTGAAAATTCAAAGATGGTAAATATGCAATAGATTCCATCCAATTTAAATGTCTGTTTTTCTCATGTCTTGTTACTAAATCTCTTTTCTGCATCAAAACGTTGAGCATGCAACACCATTATGTATAGACTTCAAACATGGAGAAATTGAAATCCACCATAAATAAGACATAATAGACGTTTCAGTTGTCTCTCACATACTAGAATTGGATGGACACATGATGTGGACTCAATTCAAGATTTAAACCTATGTACATATGATGTATGTTGTTGTGTAATGTGCGGTTTGAAGTTGATAGAAAATTTAAAATAGAGCTGATCTAATATTTATGGAATTGTAAATGGCAAACGGAAAGAGCAACTCAATTCAAATCTGTTTCAATGACCACAAAATTGCTTGAAGTGGCTTTACCCATTCCACCACAGTGCATCTCTCTAGTAAATAGTTGTTGGTTTGGTGGTTTCAGTTCATTTGAGACATTGAATAGATGGGGAACTAGCAGAGAAAGCTATAATAAGAGTAAACTGAGATTTTGCTGAAATTCAATTCAGGACAAAAGTGAAATCGACGTTCTTGCAATTTCTGAAATCATGACACAAACTGGGACGTGGGATGTTAAAATATAATTAGATCAAAAAGACAATTACTTTGATCCGTCATGTTTTGCTCTTAGAATGCTTTGTCCAAGTCGAGCCAACATTTCCAGGACAGCTTCTGGATCTTCTACTTCCACCATTGGCCTAAAATATATAATGGTTCCATTATGTGCACCATATTTACGCTCATTTGTTATCGTTATCTCAAAAATAAAACAATACACATGAGACATTTATTATCTAAAATGATATTGCTAACAAATGAAATGCCAAAATTTGTTCATTTATGTCATCAAATTTTATATCTCTCTTTAACACAATGATGCCATTTCTTTGCTTAAAGTGGTTATAACTATGACGTTAGAATACCAGTGAAAATGTGAATGAATTAAATGTATACGGTGCCTTAGTTAAAGCTCCAAACTGCTTTTTAGCCGACTTTTATCATCATATTATCATTGAAAAGAGGATTGTTAAAGAATAACACATTAAAATGTAATAATAATAATGTCCAAGATGAATCATTCTTACCTGTATCCCTCTGGTTGTTGGTAAATTGGAGAAGCGAAAGTTATCCGCAACACAGTCAGTACTGAAATGCAACTCACAATCACCCACATCGACGATTTATGCATCTAAAAAAATAAGGAAAGTTTATTTGATTTGATGCATCGTTATTAATCTAAGTGTAAGTGTAAGTGTAAGTGCGTCTCTTATTTATATTTAATTTTGCACTTAAAGCCCCCTACTGTAATTGTCTTGAAAGGAAGCATGTCAAGACTATAATGAAGTTATTCTTGTACATTTCTTAAAAGACCAACTCTGAGATTGTGTCTAAATCAATCTGTTCCGATTCAAAATATAGCACAACAGTTATATGCAGTCATGACAGATGTAGTTCTTGGAGAAAAATGCATGAATTCTTTAGAATATGTGAATAATTTGTGTATAGATCCAGCATATGACTTGTATTTAAATATGTGACCTTCACATGTCCGGATTTCCCAGCTTGTCACTCAAAGTCAAAGTCAACTCTGAACACTTATTTGTATATCATTGCATGGTGTAGCTTTTTTTTAAAGTTATGCATTCATTTCAACCCGAACCTGTAGGTGAAAGTAGATATTCATTGCAGGCAATGTAATGCACTGGTGTAGTTCTTCTTTTCTTTATTTTTCCTCAAGATTCTGTCCCACTCAACTCACTTTAATAATAATATTGGGGATGGGGGTGTGTATCCGTGTATGAATGCAATGGAAAATAAAAAGGGTATCCGCCGGAATTCTGATTTCCGAAACTCATGAGTAATTCACATGTATGGAATTGTGGACTTTTTGAACGGAAGCATTTTTTCTGTCTCCCTTATTAACAATGCGACCGCATGACGTGTTTGTCGCCAATTTTGATGGGACCAAAATTATTTTGTTCACAAAGTCAAATAAGTGAACACGTGTTTCAGCTTTTTCTTGAATGCGTTGTTTGGAAAGAATTTG
>JAQFZJ010001159.1:0-12311 GCA_034695645.1 Folsomia fimetaria
AAAACACTAGGTATACTTCCCGCGTCGGAAGTTGTAAATATATACATTTAGTGTCTTATCTAATACTAGTCACCTAATCTACAAAAATTTCCGTGTAAAAATCACATCGGACCGAACTGCGCCAAGTCAAAGTGGGCAGAAATGACGATTTTTCTGGAGGTGAGTCAGATGACCAGTTTCCCAAATCCGATTTTATCCGTCTTGGAAAAAATCCGATCCATCCGCTTTAAAACGGATCGGATAATTGATCGAAAAATTAGATACATCCGTTTTGAGCATACTTCAACTGCACTGTAAGCGACGAGTTAAGTGCGAAAATGCGAAAAATACGAACAAATAAGTGTAGTTGCAACACTGAAAATCGTATTTAAAAAAACCTCCAGTACAGCCTTAATTAGCCCGAGCTAGGAATATCTTTGATCATGTATTTCGTGTTTGTGAAGAATATTCCAAATTTCAGCTTAATTGGGCGAGTTTGAGAAATTCACTCCAAACGGTGGGGGTTACCACCACTAAAACTTGCTTCCTAACCATCCGATTTTCCCCAAATTTGGAATTTAACCAGTATTTGTCATGTGCTACGATCGTGCCAAATTTCAAATTGATCGGATAAGTTTGAAAAATTCACTCAAAACCAGTGCCAGTTGCTATCACTAATTTTTTTTTCCTAATCACCCGATTTTCCTCAAATTTCAAACTTAACATTTTTTTGACAGGTGCTAAAACCATGCAAAATTTGAAGTCGATCGGATGAGTTTGAAAATTTCACACACCCCCACCACAGCACTTTTTTCATGGTAGTTGGTCCACCACTAAAACTTTTTGATTTTTGGACCGATCATGCCCATCTTCGAACTTAGCCTTTGCATTGGCATGTTTTACTTGTGATAAAAATTTGGAGTCGATCAAATAACTCTAACAAGAGTTATCGGAGGTACAGACTTGTCTGTGGCTCCAAAAGTGAGCTTTACAAAAAGACATTTTGTCGGATAAGTCGGACATGGACTACAAAACGTGATAGGCGCCAAGGCTCAACTCAAATGGCATAGAAAAAGTATCCCTAGTAAGATCAAGTGTATTCAGACGGGATTAATTAGTAATGGGATATATGTGCTCGTACTTGGTTTTGTAGTCTGCGCAATAAATA
The DNA here is from genome assembly GCA_034695645.1 of Folsomia fimetaria. Lineage (NCBI taxonomy): Eukaryota > Metazoa > Arthropoda > Collembola > Entomobryomorpha > Isotomidae > Folsomia > Folsomia fimetaria. The sequence goes on from JAQFZJ010001159.1 coordinate 1,148, forward strand.
AATGAGTTATGTCGCACTTTAACAAACCGCCATAGAAATCCATCTTTCCCTTAATTCGCCATGAGTAGGGGATTGGATAATATTGGGGACGTTGGCTTTTGTTTATTATTATATTTATACTTACTGGCGCACAAATATGATTTTAAACATTTTTGTATTTTTGTGTTGATATTGCTTTAGTGATGGTTGATTAATGAAATAAACGTTCAGCACACTGGTGCAAATGACTCACGAATTATGTTTATTTGAACTATTCGAATAATGGCAAGGAAAGGGCGAAAAGTTGCTATTGATAATACTCTGTTTGCAAGTATCACGAGTTCAGCATAATGTTTATTTAACCCGTTGAATAACGATATATGCATAGCTCACACACTGGAGTGGAAAAATCTTTATTTAACACATTTTTTGATCGGAAGTGGAATTCAGTTAAGTTACGCAGAATATTATCACATTGTGTTTCCCTCAAATGTTATAAAATGTCTATACGCGACATAATTGGAATACGCTTGGGGAATGACATTTTATCTCCTCTTATTAGTAATATAACAAACCTGTACAAAACCTGCTAAGTGCAAAACCGTACAGTAAACTTATACCGAACTCCCTTAATTCATCATGAACAAAAAACGATACGAGCGAAATTTTGAAGGAAATGCGCATTTTTTACTGATTAAATTGTATTACAATCATCATCCTCATTATTCAAATGCAATATTTGTCCAGATATATCACATGCATAGTCTCCATTCTCTACACAATGATGAATAAATTTAACACACTTTTATCTGAATTTAGGGCAGTATGTTCAACTATACTATGTACAAATATTCTATCAAACACATTAAATAAGCTTGCATCAAAATGTCGGTGTTGTTTCTGTATATTATTGGTGTCCTTTCGTCTATCATCCCATCCATACTTTCCCTTCATTTTAATAGAGATCCTGATCTTGTGAAATTCTATTTTTTCTTTAGTAGAAGGTAACTTCAATAATATTATTTAATTTCAACACGTTAAAGTCTATATTGTTTTATTTAGAGACATTTATGCATGTGAAGAACTTAAATATAATCCAACAAGTTCCACACCACCTCACGGATTTTCAATTGTTGGACCAACCCGCTTCATTATTCATGGGTATGGAGTAAACTCATTCCACAATGAGAGCATCGCGAAATTAAAGAATGGTACACTACACAATAATGGTTGTGGAGGTTCGTAAAATGAACGCTCTATGATTATTTCCTTAGAATTTTTGAAATCCGCGGAACCAGGAAACGTAATCATGGTGGATTGGTCCGAAATGAACAAGGTGGAAGGATTAGACACAATGTCTGGAGGCAACGGTTTTATAATTGCGTACCCATTCATTGCCAAAAACCTTCCTGTCGTTGCGGGCCGAGTGACACAGTTCATTTTGAATTATTACACGCTAAAACTACTAGATCCTGAGCATGTGCATGGCATAGGTCATTCGATGGGAGCGCACATAATGGGAAGCGTTGGTGACGCTGTTAAATCAGCCGTTGGAATACCAATAGCGCGAATTACTAGTTTGGATCCTGCAGGTCCTCTATTTTGGCCACCATTCTTCTCAATAGAAAGAAGTCTAAGGAAAAGCGATGCAATATTTGTGGACGTTATCCATTCAAATGCTGGCGGGTTTGGACAATCTCTGCAAAGTGGACATGCGGATTTTTATCGTGAGTTCTTTTCCTGTTTCTGTAATATAAATATTATTATTCATTCTTAATAATCGTATTGTCCCAGCAAACGGAGGTATAAAGCAACCAGGCTGTGACGTGGGAAACTTAGGGGAAAATATTGTATGCACCCATGTGTTCGCCATATTATTATTTGCAAAATCTATGACACAACCGTTTGTCAGTTGTCAGTGCAAAATTCCACAAAATGCTTGCTTGAAAGATTGCAAGAATCCTACGTACCTGGGGTTGTACTGTTCACCGAGGTAAATGCTGCAAACTTATCTGAAATTGGCAAATATGAACAACCACAGAATTTTTTTTATAGCGCAAGAGGTAAATTCTATTTGGAGACGGCTGCCATTGCCCCATAATTAAAACGAATGTCAATTCATTTCAGTTATTCTCATAGTTGTTTTATTTGTAACAGTCATGAATTTTACGTTTTTTAAATTTATTTAAATGCATCATAAATCTAGTGCCTCATGTTCTCATATGCCTTTAAACGCACAAATATGGAATGACATCCTCCTTAGTGTACCCCTATGTCGCTTTATAAAAATATACATCATTAACTAAGATTTATCCCAAATGCAACACCACATACTGTATGAATTTACCAAAAATCCCCACATAATCCTCAAATCAAGTATGACTTAATACTTTCAGATAAGATGATATCTGTATCATGCGGTCATACTTCTCCTTATAAAGAACACTTTGTTCTGCCCAATGCGCATCATCCCAAGCAACGCCATTCTTGGTGTAATTTTTTGCCCAGATTAGACACGACGAAAAAGTGAGGGAAGAATGAATGCACATCTGAAAAAATCGCTCTATCCCGATGTTTTGTGTGTTCCATTTACCCAAAACTCAACATTATGGATTTTGCCCGTTTACAAGTAAGGGTAGTGCCACTCCCACGAGAATCGTTAATATTACAGAATTTTGCAACGTTTTGAAATATGGAAGAAGGATTGACTGGAATTTAATTGCTCTCTGAGGACAGGAATTGTTAAACTAAAACTATTATACATTTTACGGGCATCATATATGTATTGGATTCTTGCATAAATTAATAAGCATCATGTAATGTCTGCAATTAATCACTTCAATAATGTAGATAACAAAGATTCCCCAATAAGAATCTGGTGTGATCAGATTGTCGCAACAACTGAACTTTAAACAGGTATAACTTTAAACTTAAAAGTATAGATTTATAATTTTATGTATTTAGGACCGGCACATTTTTATTAAATTATTAATTACAAATTTTGCAATGCTTATTTTTGTAGATTCCTTTATGAATTCGGTCTCAATAAGGAAGGGATGATGTCCTCCTTTGTGTATCCCTATTTATTAATTTACAAAAATAATCACAATGGAACCATTTGTTAAACCGTGAATTTTCTTACCAGAAATCCCCATGTAATCCCAAAATATGACTTGATACTTTCAGACAAAAGGATAGCTGTATGATGCTCAAGTTGATCATACTTTGCCTTATACAAAGCGCTTTGTTCTGTCCACATGACATCATCCCAAATAATGTTATTCTCGGAATAATTCTCTGCCCAGAGTCGACACGATGAGAAACTCAAGGAAGAATGTACATCTGAAAAGACCGCTCTAACCCCATCTTCCGTATCTTCTGCGGTTCCATTAACCCAAAAGTCGACAAGATTAAATCGGTGTGTGTATACTCCAGCACCGCTAAAATTTCGATATCCTTCGTGTGCTCGAAATTGCCACACTTCCATGTCATATGATCCTGCCGAATTTTAGTATTACAATTCTAATAAAGTTAAACCTTGATTGTACAAACCAGTCAAAGTTGCCACCGGGATTGTTAAATGAATATTAATTTCATATGTTTCGTTATTTGCTTGGATGGTAAGTCGAGATTTGGAAAATCCAAAAAGGCGCGAGTTGCTGTTTACTTTGAAACTATTACTGTTAAGACGGAAATAAGAATTAGAGCGTGTGGCAGAAGTAAAAGTACATTTAGTTAATTGGAGTCAGTGAGCAATGAGTGGCGAGAAAATTCGACAAAAATTAAATTGGGTAGCCAGACATGTGTTCTGCATTCCCTCAAAATTTCATCCTTAAATTCCTTACCGTTTCGAAATGACACGCGAAGAAGTTCAGTACTTTGCAAGGCGTGTTTTTCACTAGTACGATAAAGTTGCAAACCGCAACTTGAAAAGCACAATTCGGCACTTTGTGGAGGCCGGCAGAGACAGGTCAGTTATACGTACCATAGTACAACGATGTGAGGAGAGGGGTGATGCAGAATTTTAGAAGATTTCTGGTCGGCCTGCCATTTGTACGTCCCCCACAAAGGTGGAAAGAGTGGAGAAGGCGTTCACCAACAACCCCTCCTTATCTGTCCGTAAGGCTGTCGTTGAGGTCGGCATGAGTCCACGCAATGTCTCAAAAATCATGGTCCAGAACCTCGGCATTACAGCCCGCACAAAGAAGAAGGCCCCTAAATATATTAAGGACCAAGAAAGTTGAGCCAAAATCGGACTACGAAAAATCTACAAAAAAACGCGCAAGAAGATTTTGGTTATCGGCGATGAGTCGTACATCTCCTGAAACCTTCTGAACAACCTGGAAGGACATTTGTGCATGCAGCAGATCACAGTCAACTCAAATATGAAGACAAATTCAAAAACACTACAAAATTCCCTCAAAAATATCTGGTTTGGCAGGCAATGGACGAATTTGGTAACGTTTCGAAGCCCTATATCTCCACCGGCAATATGAACAAGGAAGTAATTTGAAGGAATGTTTAAAGAAGCGGTTGTTACCTTTATTGAAGGAGCATCACGATTTGGATGAAATTTTGTTTTGGCCTGACCTGTCATCTTGTCATTACGCAAATGTAGTAATGACCACCTGGAGGCGGAGAAAGTCAATTTCGTCCAAAAGAAGGATAACCCTCCAAATGTGCTCAAGCACGAGGAATCGAAAAATTTTGGGCTGACTGCAAACGAGTATACCATGAGCGACCTTAAACACCGGAAACCGAGAGAGCTTTCAAGTATAATGGGGGTCGAATTTCGAAGAAAGTTTGGCAAAAATCGGGAAAAGAGATAATCGACCACGGTTCCAAATTCATGCGAGAAATAGGTTACAAACGAATCCGACGAGCCATGTGTGACTTATCCAACAAGGCCATGTATTAGTCAATTCTGAGACCAAATTACTTTTAAATCTGATGTATACTTTCAGAGATAACTCAATAAACCAAATGTACTTTTACTTCTGCCACACGCTCTAATATACTACTACTTACTATATGTGCGATTCTCCGATGCGATAATTCACATCTGGGTGAAACGTAAAGTTGTCAAAGGTCATTGGTTCTGGAATGGGTGCAGAGTCGCTGTACATATGGACCAAGAGAAGACGCATAAAGACATCGTGAACGTATTGGGATTTCTCCATGAAACTTTGGACCAAATCATAATCTAAAAAAATTAAAAAAACCTGTAAATTTCAGAAAATCACGTTAATTAAAAAACAAAATTTATTCTTGCATACTCGAGTCTTGTCCGAAAGCAGATGCAGTTAACGCCATTCCGACCATGATTGTTACACAAACTATTCCACGATTTAGAGCCATTCTGAAATAAATAATTTACAGGAAATTACCCTTACCAAGAAATTTGTTCAACTGAAAGCATTATTTAACGACCAGAATATATATATGTATATACCCAATGCATTGGATTCCTGCATAATTTATGAGTGGCGACAAGTATGTATGTAGGATAATCCACTCCAAAAAGTCAGATAAAGGGGATTAGTTTCAATCAATTCAATAAAAATCCGGTTTGATCGACTTGTTGCAACTGAACTTTACACGGATTTAATCATATTTTTCAATTCATTTGGGCTGCATTATATCACGTGAAGTATATGTAAAGCATAATCCAAGTATTTATTTTATGGTTATCTTATTACAGATATGATCCAATCCGTATGATGGTTAATGATCATTTGGTGTGATGGATGAGGAGAATAGAGCTTGGGAATTTTACTTGATTTCATAATATACCTGACATGATGGAAACTTATATGAGTTTATTTACTATCTGAATAACCTATTACCTATTCAATATCCGAGAAGTGAGGATAACTGAAATATTTAGAATACAGTGAGCAGTAAACCTAAAGGTTAGCCGTTGCCTTCGGATGAATTTATCGTATCGCTGGAACTCTATCTTGCCACTCGCTCTTCTACATTTGTGGTTGGTTGGGGAAGAGTTTTTTTTGCGAAGTGAGCATCATCAAAAAATTCTTGCGACAGGTATATGGACTATAATATACCAATATCTTCGTAATTTCAAAGAGAATACGAATCTGTAAAAATTATTTTGTTTTGAGCGAATTATAGCGAATTATTTTGTTTTACATATGTTCACATTTGACATTAACTACACGAAATGTGCAAGCTACATCAAATTCTGCGATTTACACCCACGAGTTTATCCCTTGTGCAACCGCACAAATGTAGAAGAGCGAGTGGCAAGATAGAGTTCCAGCCACTATATAGAACCTGAAATGATTTCCATGCAAAACATTTTGCCAATCCTTATGACAGTGTGCAAAATATTGGCCCGTGAGGGGATCGAACCCGCGACATCCGCGTTATTAGCACGGCGCTCTAACCAACTGAGCTAACGGGCCATTTGATAAGATCAGCAGGACGCTTATCCCACTTTACCTGAGATAATTGGCATACAGGTACGTCGTGTAAAATCTACACATATCATCAAAGAACCTTATAATGTTTCCGTCGGGAGATGTATTGATTAAATTTTACAGCAGGAGTTAGTTTGTTTTATTGCCTCTGGCCTGAATTGAGAGCCAACTCAGTTCACTTTAACAAAGGTAATCAACAAAACGATTAAACGATATGACGATTACATGCCGACCGCAGTTGATTGTTTGCGATAAAATACAACTGAATGTTCTTCAGAGTTCTCATAACAGAAAAACAGCAGTAGGTAGGCTTGATATCATAAATACATCAGCATTACAAGATTGATCAATATTTTAGCCTCTAAAGCATTTACGAATAATTAATTAACTTCGTACATAATAATCATATAATTATGCAAACTTAATGGTGCGGTAAAATAACAATAATAACATGATCAAACAATCATCAGAAACTATTGATACATAATTAAGACGACGACGGTAGCTACTCAAGCTCGAATTATTCAAAATAAAATAACACTTATGGTGTTTATGATTATTTGAAATTTATACAAGAACCTATTGTAAACAGCTACTGCATAACAATGAGAAGCGACACAGTTTGGTCGGTGCAAAACTTTTATATTACAACGGGGGTTAATTCGTCCACGAAATTTGTCGCAAATCATATCGTCAATGGCTTCAAAGATCTTTTCAACTTCATTTCCCACTTTGAATGAAAACCTTGCTTACACTTAATATGCCAATGAAACAAGAAGGGACAACATTTTGAGCTCATTCGCCCGCTAAATTCACTTTGATCCACCACTCCACACATGCAGCACTCTTGCATGATGAATTCAATGATAAATTCAGTGCATATTAAGCATTTCACGGCATACAGAAATTGCGCTATAATACTACTTTAATGTTTGTTTATCCAATTTCGGTATTTTGCAGAAATTCCTATGGTTACCGTAATAATTTACAAGGTGTGCATATCATTAAATTTACTGACGGCTTCCAATAATATTATAATAGCAGTACAAAGGAAATAAATACCAGCGATGGGAATTTAATGATGTAATTAACAAGGCTTATACTTATTAATGACTCATGTATATATGTTATCTATAAGTATTAAAAGCTTTATACAAGTGATTTCGTAACATTAACGTATACCTAATGCATTACAATGAGAAAAGACACAGTTTGATGAATACAAAATTCCTGTACTACAAGAGGAGTCAACGCATCCGCAAAATTATTTCCAAATCTTACCTTCAACGGGTTCAACGACCTCTGCACCATAATTTCCCACTTTGTATGTAAACCTCTCTTACATTTGGTCACCCATTTTGTACTCACACTATTTACCTTTGCCGCAGCCGTGAAAATTACCATTGTCGTTATCTGCACAACAATATATGCCCAACCAAACACCACAATTTTTAAAACGTCAACTCCGTCGGATTGAGATAACTTGATGACAATAAATGCCAGAAATATTTGCACGCATGGAATAAGCCACATTGTCACTGGGAATATTCGCCCGCGTGTACATGAATTCAACACATTTTCATATACTTGAAGCTTTCTGAATTCTAAAATGCTCATAAAACGGCCAGCATTTTCCCATTTTCTGATAAATGATTTACACTCCAAGAAAAGAATCGATACACAAATTAGCACAATTGTGAGAAAAAAATAACTCCCGCTCATAATGGCGTGCTGCATTGCAAGCCATTCCATAAAGGCGAACGCTGCCAAGATCCAATGCCTACCTGACCTGTGTGGCAAGAAGGTTTTGTCATGCGCACAAAACAGTGCACTAAGCAAGGGAGGATTGCACGGTAGGAGGAGTGTTAGTGCAGCCATCATTAAAGAAAGAGTCCAACATCCGATTTCTAATAGATCGTATAAATAGCTCACGATTTGTAGAAAAATCTTCTCATTTCGGCTGAATCTGTCGACTTTTATAATAAAAAACGTGTCAGACAAATAATTGTATAAATCCTGGATGCAGATTAAGACTTACCATTCTTCGAAAATATATAATTCAGCAATTGAAGAAGGACGTAATCACCACGAAATTCAAATCGAACAAGCAGCGTGGTTAAATACGCAACTGTTAGCCCGATGCCTTCAGTACGTTGAATTAACGTTGTCCCCTTTATTATGGTAGAAATGGCTTGAATGATAACCCAAGTTAGTTGAAAGGCGATGGATAACCGAACAAATGTTTGTCCCAATTTTTTGCGAAATATTATTTTATCTGATTTCCATGTCGCAAAAGTGCAGTGGTGTATGTCACCGTATTTCAGGTGACGTTTAATACTTTTGATAAGACGGGTTTGAAGCATATTGACGTAAAATTAATACGGCTTCCTTGAATGAGGGTACGCTAAACAATGACAACGTAATTGTGAATCCGCTTAAAATTTTGCAACCGCTCGCTGTTAATAATCTTGAATTACTTTCCACTATAATTTTCGCCAAATTAATTGTAGTCATTAACTAATGTAGCATCTAGCTCCACTTTTGAAATCCATCTTCAACTAATACACGACTATGTGCAGAAATAACAATATTAATTTTTAATTCTTCTCATCTAAAGACATGGAATTATAATTCTGTGGATAGTATGCATCCAGTAGAACTTGGGATAACTCAGAAAACTGGCTATGTAACGAATTTAGCTTCGTTTTGCCAAATTTCGCAAAGGGTTTATTAATTGCTAATAAATGTACCATCGCACTTTGTGTGTACACCCAGCTTGGATAACGTGGAAGCGGTTTAATAGTATACAAAATAAAGTGAAACTGTAAACATATTAAATTACATAAATATTATGCGTAATTTCACTTTGTTGGCAAGATTCTGTACTGAAAACGTCAATTTCAAAGCCATCATTGCACGATATTATATCAGTACAATAGCAAATAATCAATTCATTTATTAATTCACAATTCAATAATTTACATTATTTACAGTATTTATGACTAAATATAATAAATTATCTTATGTAAAACCTAACTTTGATGTGAAAGAGATTAAAACAACAATTTAAGAAAAGAATTTAACTCTATTTGTTTAATCAATTTTAAGAACAATTAATGGTTTCCTAATATTTACATTGCGACATGCAGAATTGTCAAACGTAACAAGATTTATGTAAATCCGGATTGATAAATAAATAAATAAAATAAACGGAAATATTTCTTGTTTAGCAATAAGTATGCTTAATGAAGATATAATTAAACTCATTTTTTAAACGACAAGCAATTTTTGAGTACTATTATGAACATTTAAGTAGAAGATTGCTACGCCTTGTTTAAGAAATACTATGATGATGATATGTTACAAGTCTGTACTGATGGCGAACAGTATTTTACGGTTGTGAACTTCATAACTCTGGATTTCTTTTAATGCAGTTGAAGCAAACAAATTTCAATTTAAATTAGACAGAATAGAGGTCAGTGCGGACATTCTGCACTCAATTGAATATATGTTCCCATTATTTCATGCCCAATATAATTTGGCATGAAACTAGTGAAGTAAATTGAGAGATTTAGCAAGCCAAGTCATCTCAAGTGAAACAACTGTAAAAAACAAGTTATCCCTTTAAACCAAGACAGAGGGCGAGAGTCATTATTAGCCATATATTTTGCTAATCTTACAATTTTCCGTAAATTCCTCGAGATATTAATGACCTCCAGTTTCAAAATGTGATTAGGCCTATGTGAATCTGCTATTGAAAAACAAATAGTGTCGGACAGCATCATTTAGTCGTGCTGTTTCTGTTACTGATCGGTGAGTGGCCATTAGTATATTTCCCATCATAATTACATCTGATGGGAGTTGAAATAGCAATAAACATTAGATGTAGTGACGCCATGGTGAGGAAGATTATTCAATTCTGCAGCGTATGTTCTTTTGTGTGGGGTTCGACTATACGATTACCCCCATCCCCATATAACTGTGACTTAGATCTGCGTATAATGCCTTAATTCCCGTAACCATGCCTAGTCTAATTGCATTTATTATAGATGTAAGCATCTTATAAGAAATTCTTATATATTAAATGTCACTAGTTAAGAAAGTATTTATTAAGAGAAGACGATTTGTAACCACCTCTTCAATAAACCATTAAATTGTTATTGCTCACTATAGGACCATGCAATAATCTCCCCTACACTAGCAAAGTGAAAGTTTCATTGACTAACCGATTCGCACGTCTAAATATTATGGATGTATCCATACAATATTTCTGTATTTAAATGTACACCTACTTTGTAGGTTTTTAATTGCATTCTTACCACAAAAGTCACACAACTTACACAAGAATGGTGTTTTACAACATATCCGAACGATGCCAAATTCTTTCGCCAAAAATTCAACCAAACTATTTTCGTATTCAAATTCGCAAAATCAAAATTCTAAATTCTTGCAATGTCATGCAAAATAGTAATTGTTGCTGATATTTAAAATGCATACAAACTCATGCACGCAGTGGCTACTGTTTAAAGATGTTTCTTAAAAAACGTGACATTTTTTTTAAGCTTGATGGGAGTCATGTAGTCACGTAGATATGTAAGTAAGTAAATGATTTATTGTGCGAGATTGTTTGGCCATGACCTTGTACAATCATAATTTTACAATCTAGAAATTATCATCTGTCTGCTCTTCATCTATGGTTTCTCTAATTTTGGTTATTAATTTTACAAATTTTTTCAAGTTAGCAG